>JBAJNP010004259.1:0-34431 GCA_036877545.1 Yasuhikotakia modesta | reverse complement strand
TTCAAAAAACATTAGCCAATGTTCCGAGAACGTTCCCTGTTAGCTGGGTATCTGTCAAGCTGAAGCAAGAAAAATCACCAGACTGCACAATCAGAGGGAAAAAATATGGCTCAAATGTAAAAAAAGAAAGAAAAAAGAAAAGTGCAATCATCCGAACAGCACTA
This sequence comes from Yasuhikotakia modesta, assembly GCA_036877545.1. NCBI lineage: Eukaryota > Metazoa > Chordata > Actinopteri > Cypriniformes > Botiidae > Yasuhikotakia > Yasuhikotakia modesta. Next base: position 34,267 of record JBAJNP010004259.1, on the reverse strand, counting down.
CAATAATATATAGCGTGACCTCGGAGGAGGCCGGAATATCAGTGCCAGATATTGCAATGCCGAGAAGTCGCTGTGGGATGCAGCCATAGGTGGTAAATTGACTCGCAGGGCAGCACACCTGCTGTTCATGTGAAGTCCAAAGCCTCTTTGCTCAAGTACCGACCGGCCCACATCAGATCAACATCAGCAGGACGGCCAGAGCAGATGTTTCAGGCACCCTATATTCTGATGAAAGTTTCTCCTCATCATTTGTCCTTATTCCTGCGTGTTCTCATCAACACAAAAATGAAACTGTGTTCTTCAGAACAGTGGATCTCATCAGGGTTTGCTTCAGGACATCAAGTGGTCACCAAACCCAGCAGCAAAACAGTCTATTGTACAAGAGTGAGTGGGAACGTCGTGTCAAATACTGAAATGTATTCACATTATCCTGATTCGCACAGGCAAGACTATGTGAAAAATAATTTGCACAACGTGTGGTTAGAGTACCTGTGCCGTTTAAAATACTGTTTACAATATAGGATATGTGCTGGGTTAAAATATAGTGCCTGTGCTGTTTAAAAAATATAGTGCCTGTGCTGTAAAAATATATAGTGCCTGTGCTGTTTAAAAAATATAGTGCCTGTGGTGTTAAAAATATATATAGTGCCTGTGCTGGGTAACAATATACAGCACCTGTGCTGGGTTAGAATATATAGTATCTGTATTGTAGTTCCAGACTGTGCAAAGGCTTCGCTCTGTGTGATATGTCCCTCATTAATAATCAACATTATTCTGTGCTGTAGCTGAAACTGAAATAAGTTATATATGAAATTCACAAAACCATAATAGCATAGATGTTTAGATTTCACTTACATTCACTGTAGAAGCGGCATTACACAGAAAATTAAAAGCCACAGATTGTTGAAAAGTAGTAAAAAAATGCTGCATCGAATTTTTATTTTGTCAGGCTGAGGAAAAACAGCTTTTTAATCTGAATCCCATGACGCAGAGATGATTGAAAAGGATTTGATTAATTTCATCTGTAGTTAGAGTTCTCCTGAATAAAACATTAATACTGGTACTGACATGGGAATTGTGCAGAGACAGACAGCTGTTTAGGATATCTAATTAAATATCTATGGATGGAAGTTTATGCCCATTTCTATGGCTTGTGCATTAAAGACACTTAGCATCAATAATGAAGATGCCACAATTCAACCACAACCATACTCGCAAGTTTACTTATGATCTGATACAGGCAGCGTACAACTACCACTCGCCAAGCAAGTCACTCACCAGTAAACAGAAACTATAACGATTAAACTGCCTATTGAAGGCAACAGCAAAAAACAACTAGCATGCCCTTGAATAAGTTTCACTTCACTGGTAAATTTATCATTACAAGTTTACTCATTACAGGTAAAGTTAAAAATGACACATACACACTCACACTTGCTCATCTCACACTAGAGCTTAAACTAAACACTTTGCATCCTGGACATTAATTCACGCCCGTGCTGTGAGAATAGCAGTCTATTGCCAAGCTGAAGCTAGCAAAAGAAACAAACAATGAACAACTATAATCTGGTGCTTGAATCGCAGGTCACCGGCGGGGGGGTGCGATGCTTAGCCTGCCTCCCAGTAAGTGCTGTGATGTCAGCTCCTTTACACACTCGCCATCCATCTTGCTGAAGCAATGGAGTCCAGTGCGAAAGAGAGAGTGGGAGAAAAACAATGGCTGAACGTATGTTTAGGGAAATAAATGAAATCGGAGGGTAAAGTACTCTTCCCCAGATGCTGAATTTCTGACACCGAAATGGGTAACAAATGACGCAGGGGCCCCCGCTAGGCCACAGCGAGACAGCTGGGGGAACAAATGTCCTCTGATCTTAATGCCCTCTGGTTTTTAAGCGTCTAACCTATGAGCATTACGGCAGCTCCTGCTAGCTGAGGGAGAAGGGCTAACGCAAGCCATTACGCTCCTCTGTCTTTACCTGCAGGACGAGGAGCAAACAATGGCGCTCGTCTTCTGCTTTCCACACAGCACCTGAAGTCTTATTCCTCACCTGAGGCCTTCCACCACGTACAGCCATCGGATCACAACAAACACTTCAGCTTTAAAGCACAGAGACATCGCGATAATACCGATACACCACGCCACACCTAACCCAGAATGCTAAACTGAGGTTTTTTTACAAACTGAGCCACTGAAAGAACTGATTCCATTCAGAATTTGTTTTGTAAATAATTTCAGCCTCATTAAAGTTTGAATAAAGTATTTGTGGCCCTTAAAATGCAACTGACAACAATCACATCATCAGTATATTCTGAATATTTGCTAGCTTAACCGTAATTGGTTCGTTCTTTCCTTTAAGCACTTTTGCTACCAGGAACTGTACATTTAGTTTTAAATAAACCTTGAATTTTTAGGGATCTGACAAAGAACATCAATTCTATAATAACTTTCATCAAGGAAGGAAAATTTAAAGATAAAAATTCATAAAAATGTCAAAATATTGATCAAAACTTGCGTTTTAGAGATCCTCTGCACTAATACAGCAAATTCCATGTATTCTAAAGGACAGACTTTCATATACAGAGACAATGAGCCATTGTTCATTTGTTCTTTCAAAGACTTTTGAATCTTTTTTCCCCGTCTAACTCCTATCTGTGGTCTCCCAGTGTTCAAAACACATTTATTACCTCCCACCTCCGTCATAAATTAAAGACGCGAGCACAAACCTCCACAGCAGCTGTAATTAAACACATTATCTTCAAACTTCTGGTACAAAGCTTCTCATTGTTCTCCAACACTGAATCGAAGTTTCACTTTTAGCCCTGAGTCAAACAGCAGAGAATCCCATCCGTCAAACACTGCAACAAGCTCACATTCACGTTATAGATTTAAGCTTAAAACATTAGAAGACGCTGTTTTTGTTCAAACTGCTTATTCTTTACACTGTTACGGTTTTATTTACAAAAGATTTTCATGCATGTTTAAAAAATCTGGTTGGTTGGCTCTAAAATATAATAAAATATATATATATTAATGCATAAAAGGCAAAACCACAAAGCACAATAAAAAAAAATGACATTTATGGACGTCTAACACATACGTATCTTAGTACCTAAATTTAATTAGATCGTAAACATTTATTAAATGACATTTATCATATAAATTACATGTGTAACAGAAAATGTAAAAAAATTGCAACTATATGTAATATACCTAAAACAAAATACACCTAAAAATAAAATGGATTAAAAAAAATTACACAAACTTAGTGTATTTTGTGTTGCTATTGCTTCTTGTAGCATAAACCTGCAGAAAACATTTACACTGAACGCAATGCCAAATCCATCAATAAAAATATAGCACAACAAACACTGTTAAACAATTTCGACCAAAACATTAATAAAAAACACATTCTGTTGTTGTCTGTGCTGCATTGTCTTGTTAAAGGCTGGTCCTAAAAGCTTTAATTTCCACGGTCTACCTATGCCTCCTATTGGCCTGTTTCATTCAGTTACTCTACAAAGCCTGCTGAGCTCACGAAATATGGCGAAAACAGAGGTGGGGGGGCGGGCCGGAGCAAGAGAGGGGCCAGGATGGAGATGAGGTTAAGAGAAAGCGAGAGAGAGCGATATCTTATGAATGTTGACCACTGTCTCCTTACATAAATCAGCACATTAAGTACAATAAATGAGTTTTTTGCCGCAGAGGCCGGGAGAGTAGAATCTGATTCAGTGATGTCATTTAAAAGCATTCACATCACAGGAGACTGTGAGGCCAGATTAGAGCCCCCAGTTATCATCAGTGCAGTGAATGACGGCTCTGATAAACAGCAAAACATGATGGAACGATCCACACTTAAGGTTCAAATTATCCTCGCATCACCGTCTCTCCTCACAGAACGTTCTAGATTTGTGCATGTTTTCTGAGAGAAATAAATTAAGTGAAAAAACAACATCATTTACTTTGTTAGATGCAGATACATTTAAAAAATGCTAATCAATATACAGTAATTGTTTGAAAATTGTATATTATTATCTGGTTGCTGTGTTCAGTAACATTTATAACAGGGCTCCTGTTAAAAAAAATGGCAAAGTCTCTTTACATTAATCCACAAGTTCCAGGTGCAAACAAAACAGCAAAGATTATTGCGAGCTGCATTCATACAGTAACCGCTAAGCGCATCACATTAGCGTGAAATTACAGCACGAATATGCATTCAGCATGCATTAGTCAAGTAATAAATATTGATGCACACCAAAACGACAGCAGAAAAGTGTAGAATCAGAGGGATTAGTATGTTTGAAGAAACCAAGCATGTAATGACATCGAATCACCTCCATTATTTTCAGCCTGCCATTACTTTACTTAAGAGGCCACATCAAAGCTGACGTCTTTGAAGCATGTATCGGAAACTGAACTCTGAATGGCCCCATTTTACAAAGCTTGACTCCAGGATTCCGCTAAGTTCCAAGAAGCGAATGACCCCTCGCTTTAAACGGCACACAAAAAAAGGTCAGGCGCCATTTTACGTTGACAACACAAGAAACTTTTTGAAATTCCCCCACAAACCCCCGCAAATTTCCATTGGTAATGAGCGAAGCGTTGGTCACTCCTGGCAGTGGCGGTAATTAATGTCCCTCTTTTCAAAGGCGGTTCATTTTAAACACTCCTCTGCGCAAAATCCCCCTTTCTTCGCTGAACTGACGCTTTTTTTTTTAAGAATAATCCCTCTATTGTTGAACCTGAAAAGAAGGTGAAACCTAACAAAGCAGTGAAGTGGCAAGACAAAAAAATTGGTGAATCTGAGTCATCAAAAATAAAGACAGTGATCTATGCTACCTAGTCGATTTCCTCTTGACGCCCAACGAGGAAAGTCTACAAGCAGGGGTCTGGGCTTGTCAAGACCGGACCACACCAGCCACCTTAAACCAGAACTTAGCGTCTGATAAGCTAAAGTGTATTGGATTTGCTAAGAGTTAGTCGATTCTTTTTGGCCCCTGGGTGGTGGTTTATGCTAATGTTAGCATCAATACAAACAAAGGCCATACGGCTGTACAAAGCACATTAAGGAAAAACAAGGCTGCCTCTGTCAGTTTGGTGGACGATAAAAGAGGGATTTAAAGGCAAGCAGACCAATCACAAGGAAGCAACGAAATGAATGAACTGCAGAAATGCTCAGAGTTCATTTTTTTCACTAGCATGTTCAGGTCTAGCTAATGGTTAAGGCTGCACACGGACGCAAAACGTACAACAGAGACACATTTGGGCATCAAAGGTCAGCAAGGGACACGGAAAGATGKAAATTCTGTCATAAAATGCTGTTACTGAGAAAAATTCTGAAAGCCATTAGATACGAATTTCTGATCAAAAAGTCAACAGATGAGAATTTATGTGTCAAAAGCTCAGAGCAATCAGAAAATCTGAATTATTCAACTTCAGCACAACTGTTAATTTATGAATAAAAAAATACATCACACATTTACAGTTACATGAGGAAGGGTCAGTCTGAATGCGTTTTTATCAGAATTTATAAACAAAACCAAAATCACTGGAGCGACACTAAATGTACCTTCACCCTGTACAACAATTATGAAATTAAAAATACACACACTTGCACTGACATGACTGTGAGATTGAGGAACTTGATCCACCTAAAGGGTTAATGACAAAAGATCCATCATCCACCAAAACCCTTTTATTGGTCCATACTAAATTCTGGTCTCATTATTAAAAAAAATAGAATTTATGCTGTTGGTTTAAACTGCCATAAAATTAAAATACTTATAATAACTAAAGGCTTAAAATCATGAAGCTTCTTATAATTGCAAAAAATGTCTATTTTGTTACATTTTCTATAATACTTAAGATATTATTATAAGATAATATTGTTATTTCCTTTCCCTCCTTTTTTCCTTCTTATATTTTTCTGCCACTGGAATTATACGCAAATTATATACCCAAAAGCAATAAAAAGGTCAGCTAAAAATGGCAGTTTCTTTAAGATTGAATTGGGAATTTCAAGGACCCATGAACGCAAGCTGCCATTATGGTCCAATTCCCATCTTATTTTCCGATATACATCTCCTGACCTGTATTCAAAATTCATAGTTCCACAAGTGACACAAGCACGTCTCGACCATATAAGAAGTAAAGCCTTATTCCTGATCCGGTCTCCATGGCAACCCAGTACTGACTAGCAGCAGCAGGTTTTGACACTGACGAGGTCCTGTGTGTTTACATGTAAACTAATGCGTTTCTAATGCGTTCTAGCCTTAAATATTCATTTTCACTGCAAATGAATGAGAAATTTGTGCCAAAAAAAATGTAGACCTGTAAAATATGCTGTTGTATTATCTTCAAATTTTCAATGAAGCAAAACAATTAATAAATGTTAAATTATGAATTTGGTTTTAATTAAAATAAAAACTACACGTATCTAAATAAAAAGTGAAACAATCTGATCTGCTTTTGAAGACACCAGAAATATTGCAATTTATAATTATCTACCAACCCAGGGTCCTAAAATTAGCATTTTGATTTAAACTGACCCTCTCAGGTTCAGGTCAATATCACTGCCATTCTCAAATCAATTCAGGAGATGCGCAGAAAATGAATTGACTGCTAAATTCCCTTTTGGCTTCCACATAAACATTCCCAAAAATGATCCGAGTTCACCTCTTGAATTTATTTGCCCTGCTTTGTGAATCCGCCGCACACTTATGGAAGCACCGACCGATCACAAACAAACGGACGTACAACCAAGATCAATGAATAAGTCATATTAAATCATACTCGTATAAAACATTGCTTAGTGTGTTTGAAATCTCACATTCATTTGAATAAAATTACAAAACTACAGTCTTAGAAGCAAAAGTTGTTAATTCCTTGTAAGGAACTGGAGATTTCAAAAACAATCTTTCCCTGTGATCTGAGCTCTTTGGAATGCACAAGTTCTGCCAAAGCTGACCGCTGGTACTTGTAAAAGCAATCTGGCAACCCTATTTCATTTCCCCTTCCCGGCCCACAATCCTCCCGCAGTATCAACAATACTGGGAAAGGTCACATGACAAATGACTGACAAACAAATCAAAGCGCATTAGCTTGTTGCTTTGTTATCACCCGTCGGTGGAGATAACGTGAAAATGTAGCTTCTTCCGAATAATTTGGCCTTTTTTGCCTTTTCTGCCGTCTGAATCAGAGGGCGGAAGGAACGAGGGGAAAACAGAATCTGGCAGTGGCTGTTTGCCTTAGTGTTTGACAGCGGGAGAGCAATAATACACATTAATGATGGTGCGAGAGCAAGTCTATGCAGCCAGGAGCAGTCAGTCACATCACTCCCAGGAGGTGCCAGTGAGCCAGAGCATGCACACACACACAAACACACACACACAGATACAAACTGAATCGCATACACACACACACTCACTGACTCACACACAAACTCACTGACTCACACACTCCTCCTCAAGGTGACACTGTCCGCTGGCCCCTGTGGCATTCGCTCCTGTCTATCCTTGGAGTCAGATCAGGGTTTTCCCCAAGACTCCGAGTGTTTAAGGCGTGGAAAGAGCCTGGGAAGAAATTTGAAAATGACAGTTCAGAAACAATCAAGGCGAATTTCAAACGGATTAGCTTGGAACGTTCTGGGCACGAGTGAGACGGTTTCTCAACTTTCCAAGCGGAAGTCATCACACAGCCAGAAAAAATCAATCAGCGCTCCTCCAGGATGAGAAAAATAATATGACAAACAAGTGCAATGGCTGCCATGTGGCGAACATAAAAGTGTTCTGCCCTGAAATGAATTTCCACATTTCCTCTTCTTATATTTACCAGTTCTGGTTGCTCCACTTTCTGAGATGTACAGCACTTGCGTATGAACATTACTGTAAGTTTACTAGTTATTCTTTGGCATCTCAAACCGTGCTGTGAAACACACAGCTTAAATCAACTATCAAAAAATGATTGTAGGTATAGTAATTGTAGTTCTAAATATTTAAAATATATATTCGTTTATATCCTTATTCCAGTTTACTGCTTATCCTAAACAACACATTTTAAATGTTTTGAGTTGTAAACCTGACAGCATCTGTAAACACAACCACAGTGTTGGCGGCCACGGGTTCGGCCGCTTTGGGTTATCCGTGGACATGACCCGAGTGAGAGAGATAGAGATTATGGCAGAATGAGTGAGAGAGAGGGCGCTCCGGGCCCGAGCTCCCTCACACGAAGCTTCATTACATGACGGGTGGTCCGCAGAGACCCCGATTTACCACGGGACTGTATTTCTGCACTAAACTGCACCAGCCAGCCAGAGCTGCTGTCAGCCTCCATACACCTGTATCTCCTGCAGATGAGTCTCTCAAAGACGCTCACAGACTGCAGATTTTGGTACTTAGACTCCAGGAACCTTTTAGGGTTTTCAAAATTTGCTAAATCGTGTCCAAAATCACACACTGTGCGCTCGACTTAAGTAACTTAATGCTTAAACGCATTAATGCTAAACAACCACATTTGTCATTAATGCATGTACCGGTGCAGCACGCAATAAATGCAAACAAATCATGTGCAGCCATGCATAACTGACATTCATTAAACAAAACAAAAAGCAACATCAACCTCCTGCTGCATAATTGCAGCGTTTAAACATAATCCAGATCAGAGGCAACAAGAAAGACCTGCAGGAAAAATAATTAGCTGCCATTTGCTTTCCTGCAGGGCATGACATCATACTGCAGTGACATCACAGATAATGTGTGACTTCAGGAGAAATGACAGTAATTCTGGTCAATGTTTATCTCCTCTCAAAGAGCAGGACTGGCTGTTCCACAGACCCCTACAGTTTCTGCTCCGATTATGTCTCCAGACAGACGTGTTAAAGACACAGTAGGGATTAGACATTAATCTTACTGTATGCGTTTCAGATCTGCCAAACATTTAACATCTCCATATAAACTTCTGACTTAAACTGTATATATCCCCAAACAATTTAGTCATTCCATTTCCAATCCAGTCATTCCATTTCCATTCCATTTAAATCATGTGCTTTGTTTGTGAAATTATTTATTCATATAATAAACGCACACATTATGTCACTTGGCTATCAGGGTGACAACTAAATCCATCGTGTAAAATGGAAAATTCTGATCATTAAAAAAAATAAAAAATTAACTACACAAGCAAGTGTCACACCTTGAATTCATATAGATAATTTTAAGCGTGCAACACACAGTATATACAGAAGACTGAAGGTCTGATATGACTTTATGCAGTCAGATGAAATGAAGGCATATATGAGGCGCTTTTTTGGTGCTCGCTTGGCTACAGAGAATTAGAAAATATCAGACTGTCTTTGTGATTTGATACTAGAATGAAAAATGTCAAAAGTGGAGATGACAAATCAGTCCAGTGAGGAGAAGTGGCTCTCAGACAGTGGATGTCATTTGTCATGATTGCCATTTGACTGCACTCGCACCCGCAGCCGCCCTCCCCCTCCAGCTTCTCTGCCTACAGATGAATGATACATTGATAGCCATTAATTCCAAATTATCCGAATTTGCTAAACTGCATCCAGCATGTGCGTGGAAATCCAATTTATCAGAGCTTTCCTCTATTTTCTCCCTACCCTGTTCTTTGCTTTTCGCACAGCCCGAACCTTTCAGTGGAAAATATTAGATTTGCGCCCTGCACAATACACACAGCCAGACCATCAAGCGCTAAGCTTGGTGACATTTCCGAATGTTCATCTCCCTTCATTTCAATCGTCCATTTGGAATGAATAAAACGACTGGGCGAACAGCAGCCCCCTGAGCTTCATATCTCCATCTCCTCCTCTTCCTCACACCCCCAGCCCCCATCTCCCACCCGCCCCCACCCTCTGTCCAACCTTTGGGAAGCTGAGGGGCTTTGTTGGAGGGGGACACAGCTGAGCCTACATCCCACCCACAGCCCCCCGCATAATACAGGGAGTAATTAAGCCACGGCTTCAAGGTTGCATGGACACAAGACAATTCAGCCTAATGAAGTATCGATCGACTGCAGCCAAAGTAAAACAAGTTGACATTCATTTAGAGGCACCGGTGAAAACATCCTACAATGGCATAAATGACGTCGGATTTCAATGGCACAGTTTTTAATCACATGGAAACAATGAGGTCTAGACTATATAATGCATCTCATCTGGCCACTTTGTCAGTAAGATTATAGGACAGCGTAACAGGGAGCGCAAAAACAGTCATTTCTGGCTGAAGGAAAAAGCAGCATTATACAAGAAAATAGTCTATAATGGATTTTAAAGAAAGCACTAATTTGGCCAAAATGGAATGAATCCCGTTTCTCTCAAGCATATATTGACATAATATCTACATTGGGAACTGCAGTTTTTAATCACACAGTGCTGTATTACACAAAACCACAATTGTGCAAGTATAAAACGCTCCCGAGCAATTTAAACGATGCTATCTGTCACGCAGCGCTGTGGAGGGTGATATTATTGCTCCAACAAACCCTGAACAAGGTTTGGTTCCTCTGTAACTAGCCTCAGAACCCTGATCTAATCTGCCCTGTGAAAACCTCCACAACAGCTAACCAAAAATCCCCAAGTGACTAACATATCAACAAATCAGACTCATTAAACTCATTTGATTGACAGATTTTACAATTCATAACATTTGGTCTGCCTACACCATTGGGATCAACTAAACTCCAGCATAAACTAATCGGTCAATCACCCAAAACCTTGGATGAAATCTCCTTAAAGCAGCTGCAGAAAGCGAGATATGTTCGTGGATTTTGACTGCAATGGGAATAAACTCAGATTCATTAAAACAGAGCCCATCACACAATCCTCCTTAGTTTTCTATGGATTCTAACAATGTCTCATATTTAAATGGAGTTTCATTTGCATCTACATTTGAAAGGTTTATAATGTTATTACATGACATTTGGATTACACTTTAGGATCGCTATTTGCTCTGAATCTGAGAGAAAGCATCCAACGCACCTTCACCGCGTCACCTAGCGACAACTTGCTGATAATATCCCAACATAATTCGCCACAACTAATCATTTCATCCAAAATAAACACGGCTGGGTTTCGCATGAATTCAAACTGTTTACAACCTACGTTTGCAGCTTATCAACACAAATTCAAACATCCGGGCCAGGGCAGGATTTTGTCCTTAAGTAATTGTCAGTCTTTTAATGTAATCCACAAATGTCACTTGCCAATATGTTTTAGCGCTAAATGCAGCAGGAAGGAACCAGTAAGGTTGGCTATTGCACAAACTCATTGCTTTGTTAAACTGCCTCAATTATACCAAACAACCAGGTTTAGACAGCTATTTGCATTGTGTAATATCTGAAAATCAATGCATACATGAAAGTCAATTTGACTTGGCCTTGTGGGACAAAATATACAGTAAGTGAAAACCACTAGAGCTACAAATAAAAGTACAGCGAGTTMCATTTGTCAGCCACGCGGTTCAAATATTCTAACACATTTTATGCTAATGGCTGCAGAAAAACATGCTAACAAATCGGTGCAAAATCATGTGCAAAACATTTTTTTAAAAAAAACATTTTTAATGTTATGCTTTAAATTCGTTCAGTGGCCTAAAATGATCACACTGACGAATTACTGTATCGTTTTCAGAAAATGACTGTCAAGTGGCATGGCGCTGTATGTTAACATTAGCACAAGGCCTTTAAGACATTTATACATAACAGTACAATGCAATCCGCCCACAGAAGGATTATTTCTAAAAGTCAATGCAGCAGTTTGAGCTGTAAAGGTGAACTGGGTCGGGTCAAGTGACATGACGAACAGAACATGTTACTTTAATCACTAATGCCCTTTCATTACTGTACCTCCATGTGCTGTTCCCTATCAAGCTATAGGGAACAAAATTACATAATGTAACTACACCCTACATTATGTACATTATGGTACATCCATGTATGATCCCAAAGGCAAACGCTCTCTGCAAAAAGATCTTTTAAATGCATTTACAGAGAAATGAATTCAACGCACAAAACACACCTGCAGGCTGAAAAAGCAAAGATTAAATAAAAGACAATATCTATGACAAAGACCATCTAAAACTGATATAAGACCACTGGCATTTGATTTCACTTTACTTTAAAAAGCAACTTTTCTTTTGACACTTTTGACAAGCTTATAGCAATCGTAAATCACATAAATTATAAATCAGAGATTGTTTTGACACACGCGGTTAAAAAAATAGAAACCGCTGTCCAGTTTATGAAAGAAGTCAACATAAATAAAAAATGTTCTCATGGGCAATCATAAATATGGAGAAGCGAGGTTCAAAAATGAATATCTAGTCACTGCAATAGAAAAAAAACAGACAAAAATGAAAAAATAGGGCTCGTCTGAGTGGAAGATGTTTTTTTAGTTTCTTCACTTACCTGTCACAGACGCACACGAGTCGGACCTGAACCCCAGAGAATCCTGCAGGTGCCGGAGACAAGCGAGCCGTCCTCAGAACCCATGCTGTCAGTTCTGAAACACAAAAGATGTTTGCATTAAAACATCCGTACATTAACTTTGGTCACAGTAATGCAAAATGTTACCCATTTCATATACTTTACATTGTGGCCATTGTTTGTGTATGACTGACTCATGACGAGTTACATAAACAGTGTAAATTGCTGCTTGCATATACACATGTGCTATTGTCATTATAATTCATTATATTTATAATACTGTGCATCATTATTTCTTGAACCTTTGGCACACACACAGTAAAAAGCTATTTTTTTCACTGTACTTCACTAAACTAATGTCAGTTTCTGTCATATGAGAAAGTAGGACAAAAACTCTCAATCACCCAATCTGCTGTATATGAAGAGTGGTGATTAATTCTTCAGTATTAATCATGTACTTTGTTCATATAAAACAAAGCCTAAGCTCTGTTTGCCAAGATATTTGACCTTGTGAAAGAGTTAAGACATTACAGCCTGGATTTAAAATGCATCTAAAGATTAAAAATGCTGGTTGACTATTAGAGAGGATTATAGATGAAGGAAAATTATTTTTCATTTTGATGCAAAACTGATTTGGAAGTACAAAAAAATAAGGAGCAGGTGGTACGTTACATATTTGATAGCAAACAAGGTTACGAGAGATGCTACGTTTCCATTTTGCGTCCCCCCTTTCAGACGAGTTCTGAAATTAAAGTAATACCTTGTAAGAGCAACGAGATTTGTTGTGAATATACACTTTAGTGCCGCAGGCTATGTTAGCGATACAGCGTGACTTTGATCTTCACTCATTGAAATGAAAAACTCCTTTATGACTTAACTGCGTCTCGCTCCTTCTGCAACGGATCTTGTTTACCAGAACAGAAGTGTGTTGAAGTGTGAATGGAAGCTTCTCTGGAGACACCAGGAGGGTTCGCTCGGTCAAAAATGCAGATTTTTACTTTAAAACTGCTTTGAAATGTAGGCAAGGTCATCTCAGCAGACCTGCATTTTACAGTGAGGCATCTGAAGTACAGCAGGTTCTTTTAAAAGACAGACACAGGAGGTTAGAAAATACCTGCCATTGATAATCTCCTGTACATGTTTCACTAATTGAATTTAACTAAACAACATTTGAATGGCTCTTTCCATTACCTGTTATCCGAGTAGCTTTATTTACATAAAATTTGGCAAAGCTTTTATCCCATGCAGCTTACCGTGTATCCAAGCTATACCTGATCGATGTGTGTTCCCTTCAGATCGAACCCACAACCTTTGCGTTGCTGACACAAACCTACTAGCTGAGCTACAGGAACAACCCGTTTTAACTCCAGAAAAAACTAAAATCATTCAACATGCAAGTTGTTTTTATAGCCACCTTTCACACAATAAAAGACTACTACAAAACTTACTACAAGACAAAGTTAATAGTTCAACTGGTTATATTTTTTGTCTTTGTTTTTACCTGTAGCTCAGTAGGTAGCGCAGGGAGTTAGCAGCACAGGGGTTGTGGGTTCCATTCCTGGGGGGCACAAGTACAGACAAAATGTATAACTTGAATGCACTACAAGTCGCTTTGGATAAAAGCATCTGTCAAATTCATAAACGTTAATACAGAGAAATGACAAATTGATGGATTTCAGTTTTGTGGTGATAGTTCTAACACAACTGTTGTGAAACGCAGCACCAGTCATGACACCATTTTACTATACTATTTTCAACTTAAAAAATAAAAACAACTGGATTTGTAATCCATGTATTCTAAATTGTTGTTTAAATGTTTTTCATAGTAACATCTTGTTTTGTAAGTAAATGCTGGACAAAAATGTTCCCCAAAACACGACACAAACATGCTACAACACAGTAAACAACTTCAAATGACTTGATTGGTTTCTGATAGGAAAAGCTTTTAAAGGCATTAATTCTGTGGGGTTAAAGACTTCAGATGTTATGGGTGCATTTTAATGTTAACGCTTTTAAAAGGCAACGGGCAGATGAGTGTTGTAATCCCCCGGCCTCAGAGACCGCCTTTGACTCCATGCATCAACAATAAATGTTGACCTTGCGGTTCAAAACTCAAGGCCTTAAAGGTATATGCAAACACAGCAACATGGACGTCTCAAAGAGGCCTGGCTTTGATGTTAAGGGCCCGTTTTCAAAGCCAAAGAAATACCCATTGGCTTATATTCCATCAAACAGTTTTCATATATGTGGCTCGTAGGTGTTTATAATTACAAACAAGCATCATGATTAAAACATGGCGGCAGGAACCGGGGCAGGAGAAGACATGATAAAAACAGAAGACTGGCGTGTTTAAATTTTCTCCTGACACAAATAACTGCCCTAAACATAAACCTCAACAGCCAAACGCTTCATTCAACAGACCAAACACACATTGGAAACTAGCGAATCTGCAAAAATGGACGGAGAGCCATTTTAATTGGTTTCCTGCCCGTTCGGCCCAAGCGCCATATGTGACACTTCACATGGTAATAATGTCACTCAATTTAACAGGGTGTCGTTTCAAAGCACGGACGGTCAAATCATTTTGGAAACTTGGGAATGGTTCCATCATCGTTCTGAGATTTCGACTAGGAGTCATGCTCCGCAAGAGTCACACGCAGTCAGATGGTCAAGGGTCGTCGTGTGGAGATTAATGAGGTGCGGTGTGGTGTGCGGTGGGGGCTGTAAGGGGGCCGAACAGACTCCTTCTACAACCAAAAACATTCATATATAAACACACATTCCTGGAAACAAGGTTGTATAAACTTTTAGTTACATTCGAATCATCCAAACGCTACTGCTTGGTTATACTGCCAAGAATGTGATTTAAACATTTTACATGATGTAATGTTTTTAAAACGTTTCACAAACAATTTATGAATAACATTTTTGATACGATATATAACATTAAAAAGGTTCTACTAATGCTACAACAAGAATGTTTTGATAACCATGACAGAGATTAACAGCCAACGTTTTGAGAACGTTTCCTGTTAGCTGGGATGGGAGAACTGATGGGACTGGAACATGTTGGGTTGAGTAATTAAGCGACATTATGTGGTGGGAATCGTCTCATAATGTCTTCGGGGGTCTGTCACAGCGCTGTAATGAAGGCTGATCTAATTCCAACTGCTTTCAAATGACCTGTGACAAATACTGATGTCACTCTGAGTGCTTTGTGGAGACTAGTTAGTCTGTGTGATGTAATCGCACACTGAGAACGCCTTTAATTGCCAGTTGAATATTTACATAGCCAATTACCACCAATTAACAAACATCAGCCGTCACACTTGTGCTGTCATACATTTCAGTAACTGTGCCATCCTGTAACATAACTCAGCTTGTTTATTTGTTTGTTTGTTTTGGTCTAATTGATCCATTTCTCTTTTTTGTGTTTAATTACTGATCATCATATTAAGAATATAGCTTACAATACAATATAACAACAATCAATAATGCAATACTTGTTCAGCAGGACTATGCAGTATATAAAAACAGACCATTTATGCTTGTTTGTGTGTTTTTGCTTCAGTTGTTTGTTTATTCCTTGTGCCTGTCTGATTGCTCATTTGCATAAATCACAGCAAATGAGCAACAGGATTATTGCTAAAACATGCAAACAAACAGAGCATTCCTGTAGCTCAACTGGTACAGCATTGTGTTAGCAGCGCAAAGGTTGTGGGTTCAATCCCTGGGAACACAAGTACTGATAAAAAGTATACCCTGAATTCACTGCAAGTTGCTTTGAATAAATGCATCTGCCAAATAAATAAATGTACACAGACATCCAAAAATCTCTAAGCAGTTTAATGTCTCTTTTCGTCTTATCCTCCGATGTGGAGCGAGAGCGTTACGTAGCGAGACTTTCCTTCCTCCTTTTAGTGCTGATCTCTCTTGATCCCGATGTGTGGTCTAAATGAAAACTCAAACAGATCCATTTTCTCAAGTTCCCTCACAGATGCGAGGATCAATACAGGGACATGTGGGTATCGATCAGCGTAAATGGTAGCAACACTCACAAATTTGCCAAAACAAGACCTTTTTTCAGAGGTCCGAGGGCACCGCCACGTGTTTTTACAACGTCTATGGATTTTATTGAGGTAGATTACATAGAATTATGTTGTTCAGCTTACAAGCAGGACCCTCAGACCGCCAGAGCTTTTGCTGAGCTAATCGGTGCGGCTCTGGAGAGCAGCTGCTGAGCAGCAAAGCATGCAGCATTAATGCAGAATAATGCAAAATTGCATTAATTGCTATAGCAAATCATGTATGAAATATTATTCATACTGCAATATCAATATTGCTGCATAAAATACAAGACATTTTGTTTGGATCAAAAAATAGAAGATAAATATTTTGAGGCCACTGTTTATCTCACATCAGAACAAATATCATAACTAACTTGACTTTAAAAGAAAAAATAATTACATTCTGTAAATATTTCATACAAATATATGAAATGTACTCAAACAAAAGGACAGGCTGTTTGAGAGAAAAGTGACTCGTTTACATGGATGGTGGTTAATAATATCGGTTAACCCAAAACCTCTGAATATCAAAACAAAACCAGCAAAACACATCAAACTGGGAAATGCACCAGACTGTCATTTTGATCTGAAGCGCAGCCCAGCATCTGAAACAGATACGAGTCAAAGCCCTGCTGTCCACAAACACACTGACTCTGTATTATGCCGCTGTGTTAATAAACACACACTTTCGCTCGAGTCAGTCGCACCAATAAGGCTCTTGGGATCAGATCAGCTTTTGTCTTTCACAAACGTCTGTCCTGTTTTCTGGAGGGATAAAACAGTAGGCCAGACTGTGCGATGAAGTGTATCGAGATGCTGTGGGGGCAAACGTTACCCCCTGCTTTATAACCAAGGCATGTTGAAGCATTTAATTGTTTCCTAAAAGCATCATTAAAGTCTAATTAGCATAGACATAATTGCAGCGCCTTGTGGCAGTGCTGTGGCATGGCTACATTGACATCCAGGCAAAATGTTAATTGTTATAATTGCCATAGTAACTGTACTGAACGCAATGTTATGCAAATGATGAGCAAAAAGCAGCAGCTAATTGGCAGGGTCTGGTCATTTTATGGTCCGTGTTAATTGGACACATGTTTGTTTAAGAACGCTTGGCAGCACATCAGTGGCTAATATCAAACAACCTGACAGATTTACATACGTCATTTCTAATGTGCACAATAAGCGTTTGGATAAGCATTACAGACCGTGATTAATTCAAGCCAGTCCAAATTGTACTTAAGAACCGAACACAGAACTAGTGGATTCAGTTTTGCAACACATTCACTTTGCGATATAAACTACACTGGGTTATTCTGAAAAACACAACATGGGCAAAACGTAAGTAAGTACAACCATTTCTGAGAACAATCCGTGCTTTTAAACTTGGTCTTAGCTGTTAATTGTTGATATTGTTTTACACCACCAGATGAAACAAAATGAACCTAAATTGCATCTATAGGCTGACATAGCATTAATAAAATGTTTGTATCGAGTAACCCTTTGTGAGGCCTACAAGCATCAAAGCTTTGCACGTTATGCAAGACAAAACAATAGATTTTTTTATCATTTTAAAACACATCAGTGCTCCTTTACCTTGTTTTCCCAACAGACCCCCAGTGTTGAGTGGAACAACGGACCGTCTTTAGCAATAATGCAAAATCAATGGACAGCAACAGAGCTATCATCTGCTTAAACGCAAACTGCCATTTCACCGATTTCTAATTAAATTGACAGCGAGTCCAAACAAACAGGCCTGATACACTGGGAGGATAATGAATTACTCAGGCTAAACATTTTGGGTGCCTTCAGAGTAACCAAACTGTACGATTTTGCTTTCTCAACGCTAAATGAAAAGGCATCGATTGGTAAACATACTCCATTTGATCATTCGAAGCGCTCAACAGAGCACAGTGTGTTGAAATAGATATTTGTATGGTAATTCTTCAATTTATCTTAGCGTTGCGGCGGGAAGAGGAGAAGCCCTTGTCTATCTGCAGTTCCATTAATCTTTTGAAGTCTTAAACGCATAATCCAATGGAAGACAAAGCTGAAATCCAGAACCAGTCGCTTCGGATTAAATATTTATAGTAGATGCTCTTTTCCTGCTCTTATACACCAACAACTTCTACTCTCGTTGCTCTCCGCTGCGAGTTAGTCACTCTGGTGCTCGCTGGCCCGTAACGGCCCAATCAGAACCGCACCAGCATCAGCTAACAGTTACTTCCATTTTTCCTTCTTTTTTCTGCATAGGAGGATTGTGGAAATCAAGGAATTCTTAAGGAACTTTTGCTCCAGGTGCCAGGCGCAGAAAAGTAACTGCGCTGTTAAATGAGTATGTACTCATTCTAGTTCTGTCACTTTGTGTTTACCCAGCTGTCAAAGACACAACAGTCAAGAACCTTACAGGACCTAATTCACGCAGCCCTGACTAGCGCTTTTGGGGAATTTTCTGCCCATCGCTGATGAATCTTCCAAACCGTGTCTGTTTGGACATACGTGTCATTCCATAGCCTCTACTAGATAAACAAAACCAAGTATAAAATGTAAAATGTTACATACGCTACTCAATAATAATAACGACACATTCTAACAAATCTTAAAACAAAGCTTTTGCACAAACAATTCAAAACAGTCCTACACAAGTAAAAACACAAACTGGTCAAAAAAAAATCCTGGGATCTAGGTTTTGTTTTGCAACATACGGGATTTAAAAGATTCCCTGAATCCGGGTCTTAAACTCCTCCAGGCTTTGACTGCTTTACTGCAGCATTTAAATAAGACAGCATAGGGGGAAATATGTCAAGGGTCTGTAACAGATGTCCAGTGGTCTTTCAGTTTTCCCTTTGGCTAATTTAGCACTATATTGAGCCTTCAAGGAAGAATTGATGGCTCTGAAGATACCCAGACTCCCCCCTCACCATCACCCCAGACCCCCACCCTCACACGAGCAAGTCTCAGGAGAGAGCAGCTACAACTTCCAACACTTTATTATTGGACAATTTGGAGTCTTCTTTCAGTTGGGTGACATGGCTTAGGAGACGTCACAGACTGCCCAATCAATACTGGAAGCTAAGCTGACTGGAGTGTCTCGTGGCAGCAGCTGTGTCCGTACGCGCCGCTGACCTGTTTACCGGATGGTAATTACTTGAGAAGTGGGCAGCTTTCGGCTCTCACTGACCAGAGTGCATTAATAAAGGGACAAAATTAAAAACACACAGGGTATTGTGTTACAAGCTTGACCAGTGCATCTGTAATGCAAGAGTCACTGATTATTAAAAAATGATAATGAAAATTTCAAAATAATGAAACAATATTTAGATTTATTAAGAATTATAATTAATATGAATTGCATTTATGCGTTTCACATTGCAGAAATTTGCATTGCATTCAAATTATACAATTTCTCAATACAACAATTTTTGCGCCGCTAACGCAACGCTCTGCAAGTCAAGCTACTGGAGTAAAACTGCAAAAACGTACACGCTCACTTGACAATCATTTCTACAACCAGTCAAGGGCAATTTTTTTTACAAAATATTAAAATGAATATTTGTAAGAGAAACAATTGCTTGGCTATAGCAAATCACAGTCTCCAGAAAGCCAGAGAATTTCTGGATGGATGTGCACCAACTTCTGACGTGTCTTGGCTTATTTCCTTTCAACAACAGAGCAGGAGAGACAGAAGCGGCGTGTGATGCCGCGGTTGCCTGTGGCTCGATCTACTTGACTTGTGGTACAACAAAGCTCTCAGCATGTAGGCAATTCAAAGCCCAGTGGTTGGCAAACGTATTGATCCTATGGATTTCTTCCAAAAAGAGTGATAATGATATATCATGGCCAGATTTGGATGTACACACTGTTCGCACTGTAGAGGTGTAAAACCAGTTTAAGGACATAAAGAGCGTGACTTCCATTTGTGATGCTTCAAACAACAAAAGGACACTGAGACAAAAATCTATGGAGGCCTTTAGAGGCCTTTACAAAAGGCTTCATTTATCTACAGATGGTTGTTAAATTTCTTAACAGATGTATTCGAAACTTTTTAGAGCAGAGACTGTAAACGTACTTGAACAGTGAACAAAACGGTTTTACTGAATAATAGTACTACATGTTCATTTATATTAAAATAAAATTACATAGGAAAACACACACATACACACTTCAGATTATACAGAAACACACACAAAACACAGTTTTATCTAGTAAAGCCAGGTTTCTGTAACCTGCTTTTTTCTAATAAATAACAAGCTACTGAAGCATTCTGATGTTTTATGTAAATTAAGTCGATATGTTTCTCACAGGGCAAAAGATCAGATTAGTTTTACATTTATTTGCTCAATTTTTATACTTTCTAAGTTGACAGTTTAGAAGAACAACTCCTAACTTTATTGCTTATGGAAAAGTATAGATTTTTAAAAGAAATCTGCATTTTCCCTGCATATTGCGCATGGATTAACGTTATAGGAGGACAGAAAGATAACTTATGTGTTTTCCATTATTTTCTAGGAAATCTGCTCATAATCCTGCATGTTAAATATCAAACACTTTCATTTTTCAACCTCGATCGATGCATCTGTTCTTTAAGCTTCTTATTCCGCTAAAGAATTAGATTTCTGTGAAAACATCACATATACAGGTTTGTATTAAAATCTATAATTTGGATTCCATTTTCATCTGATTAAAATGTAACATCTGATGTTTTAAACGTTTACTTTAATCTCTGCAACATTTTAATTACTTGGACTTTCAGGAAAAATAATCTTCTCACAATGCAAATTACTGATGCAACTCAAAAGAAAAAGATATTAGGCGTAAAGAGAATGTTTTTCCAAATTAAGTTTGATTCTGTTTTTTCCATCTGCTCTGAATGTCTCAACTAACAACAGAGTGAAACCCAAAAAAACCAAAAACAAACATGTTTCTCTTGTTTCTACAGCACAGAGGAAACTGACTCCTAAACACAGAGATTTACAAATGATTGTGTACAAATAACTACAATAAAAAATAATTTAATATTTTAAACTATAAAAATGGCAATTCTGTGTTGTTGCAGTCCATTAAAATTAGTATTTTCATAATAAAAACTCTCTTAAGCAAAAACAAGCAGGAAATATTTAACAACCATTAAATGTACAGCAACACACAGACACTAGAGGATCAAATATAATACATTGCTGAACAAAAACTTTGAAATCAAAAGCCTGTTTCATAACAAAAAGTTATTTTTCTGTTTTTAGGCTACATACACATGAATCAGCTTTTCCTTTGAAAATAAAAAAAGGAAAATGCATTTATGACAGTGTGCTTATCTCTGTACTGGACACCTTGTTTGATCGCCATTGTAATTCAGCCATTTTTTTATTCTTTTATCTACATTCTGAAAGGAAACTCGCAGTCTTTTGTAGTTATGTTTTAAATTCAAGCGCTGGCCAGCATGCTGAGTGTTCATTTTGGAACTGTGATGGGCAAATCAGGATAACAACATGTCTCTCCAGACAAAATGACCACAGCATGATGCTGCCAGCTAAAATTAATTCTGCGGTCGACTCGAGGGGGGAATCAGAGCCGGGGTCTGCCGCACCTACAGCACAATCCTTGAATATTTAGGGGGCCGTATTTTGTGCACGCTGTTCTCAGTTCAGTCTCCCAGCATTTATTGATGAAAATGTACATCAAACAAAACATTTCGCTCGGATCTCTCACTGTGCCATTAAGAAAATAGCCATGTTTGGTCACAGAAAGGTAGGTCTGTTGCAACGGTGCACTGAGGTTATCTTTGTGCAAAGATGAGAACATTTCTCATTCCTGGATGCAACCTGCCACCTGCGATTTCTGCATTCAAATAAATAGTGCAATTCAAATTGCATGCATCAGTTCTAAAAATTACACTTATTGCTTAACGTACATGGTACTATAATTCCTCAACAAGTTATATTAACCAATAATGTTGCTTTATATTTATTCTTACTGGTATAGAAGAGTCCAAAAAAATATTGTGCAACGTTCTAGCCAAACTGTGACTGAATCGCTCATCAAAACAGCAGCTAATAATATAAATAGCAGACAATGCTAATCTTTGTTATAATAGAGCAGAGGAGTTCAGGGACAGATAATCAGACCTTGTTCTGTCATTCATGAGGAAATATGACATTTTCAGGGTCAGGCCAAAAAATTCTGACATTTCCATTAAATGGAGATGCTAATGTTGGGAAAATGTGTGAAGTGATTTCACAGACTGATCGCTATCAACCACGAGCCACACAGAAAACAGTCCCTAAACACATTTAATGCTAGACCACCTAAAACACCCTTTAAAAACAAATGCCTTACAAAACAATCAATTGCAACCAAATGTAATCCAACACTAGACAGGAATAACTTTATTTTTTAACCTCTCCAAAACTACTTCTGCAGCACAAGACCTTATAACAAACAGCCCAAACATTTATTTAATGATTAATTACGTTAATTTATTATTAGCATGTTTAAAGATTTATAGAAACAGTTTCACCATATGTTACAAAGGCACGACTCGCGGTTGTGTCACGGCCACTTGATGTCTCTATTCACAGGGCTGTGTTGTAAATAATTACACACAATTAGCACTTAATGAATGAGGCTGAAACAAAGAGACGACTCCCCCGGTGCGCTTCTTCAGCTTGCTGCTGTTGACAATATGCCATCTGCTTCCAAATCCGCATGCTAAGACCAGCCCTGCTAGCACCATTCTGTGGTAATGTGACACGTTGAAACCATAATCGCCCCCTTGGGCCGACATAATTACGACTTCATGTTAATCACCTAACAATTAGCAGCCATCAGTTCCGAGGGGCAATCAATAAATTAGCACAAAATTCTCCCACGTTCAACCCTGTTCTGCCTCTTTGAAACCAACCAGACTGACACTTTCTGTGCGCCGCATTCAAAGTCATTTACACTTTTAACAATTAGGATTACTAATACCCCTTTGAGAATTAAAACACCTTTCAAACCTTTGACACTTATTTTATTTGTCCTCCCCTTTCAAATTCGCATTTCTTTCTCATTGTTTTTCACCATTACCATGTTTTTTTTATTATTATGGCTACATTTCTTAATATTTGACTCCTCTCCATCATCGTTTACCTCATATTAGAGCCATTTATTATGAATAATATTGTACAATTTGATTTGAACAACTATAGAGGCAGGTGCAGGTCCCGCTTGCGTTCTATTCGTTTTGATCAACAATATTAAAAACAATCCAAACATCCAAACGCTCATTATCTATCACACCTCAGACAAGTTTTCTTAACCAATGTGGCTAACGGTTTTGCTAGGTGTGTGGTTTAGTTACAAGAAACAGTGTGTTAAACTCTGAACCTCTTATTATTTCACATTAGGATTCTTAATTTAACAGCAACCCGACCGTCCCACCAATGCTCTTTGCCTTTCATTACTCTTTATTTATTGCCACAGATGTTATTACTGTGCAGATGGCCAACTTGCCTTATTACTGCGCCTCTACGTCTGCGGCCACAAGCGTGAATTGATGTGCGAGGTGGAAATATTATACTTCAGTGTGGCTGACATATTGTAATGCATATGTGGGGGTAAACATGCACCGGGCCTCCATATTCATGCACAGCTTGTTTTTTTCTATTCTAGCTGAATAATCAAAAGAAAGTGTTGTTTGGGAGTCAGGTGGTGGCCCTTAAAGGGGCATGGGGCTAATTTAAATGTCACCCAAAAGTACCTATGGCAATCACTAAAAGGTTAAATAGGTTTTCTGTCTTGTTCTTAATTTGCTGAAATTGCAAAATCAATAGCTGCAGTTGTAGTCACAGCTTCTTGTTTTACTGCTGTAAGATAAAGTCTACAGGAAGGCAATCTTCACTTCCAATTTGCAATGTTCAGCATCAGGGTGGCTCTTATCAGTGCTTTTAAAAAGCAGCTGTCCGGCCCAATCGCGCCGTGGTCCCTGTCTGATAAACTCACAACACCCTCAGCAGGGTCAACAAAAGAGCCATGACAGAAATGAACTAACATGTTTATTAAAACAAACTGCCATAAGGTGTATCCAAAATTAATACATGCACAGGCCTTTCATTCCAAGGATTTTAAAAGGAATCATGACATTTCTGTACAGATTTATATATCACAGAACATTACAAACAACTGCCCATCAGAATAAGAAGCTATGAGGAACACAAGTATAAAGGGCATGGCCTTAACTCGACCCAATACAGTTCTGTGTGTGTGTGTGGGTGTGTGTGTGTGTGTGTGTGTGTGTCTCTCATGTTCTTTGTCTCCACATAAAACCCAAATTTCACCTTCACAACGCAGCTGTTTTCGCTTCAAACCCAGCAGAAACGGTTCCACACATGAAACACAACTGAAAGCTTGATTTACACAGAGCAGTTCTTCGGAGAACAAGGCAGCATTCATTTGCTCGGTTCTAAAGCCGCCCTACTATGTCAGACATTTAGTGTAAGTGTTTTAGCATTATGCAAATTAAGCTTTGCAAAGTGTGTGTTTATCGAGCTTGTTTTAAAGACCCTTTCAGATCTTTTGTCTCAGTGTGGGCACCACTAATCCATCTTAAAGCCTCTTTTAAATCTCTCTTTCATTAGTGAAGATATCTGAACAAATGCCACCTCCATTGCCGGCCCATCGTATAAAAAGTGCCTGTGTGTGGCCTTATGTTAACAGCATCAGACTGCAATCGGAAAAAATGGTGACTTTTGCATTTTATGCCAGAAATAATTATAAATGTTCCAGAACAGATTAAAGAAAATTTAATCTGGACATTAAAAATATTACATCCTTACATTTGGGGTCAGACCTTTTCCAGACAAAGAAATCCACAGAAATTAAAAAAGGACTTGACAAAATCAGTAATAATAAATAACAACAACAATAATAATAATAATTCGGCTCAAAAATTACAATCCTACAAAAAAAACTAAAAAAAAAAACAGGAGGGACGAATTTACATTTTGTTTGCCTATATTAAAGATTAAAGCAAAGGTATAAACTAAACTTGCAAATTACTTTTATCATGCAAATATCTCAGACAGTCACAAAATTGGAAGTAAAGAATCATTGTTTACAATTTCCTATAAAAAATAAGATTGGAAAAGTGCGTTTACAATGCGAATGCTCGGGGAAACACTGCCATCTACTGGTCAGATGAAGTGTCATATTAACGGGTTACGTATTCAAAATGCATAAGCAAACATGCAAATATCTGGTGTTAAGTAACAGACCTCCTCGTGGTCTGTGCAACACGTGCACAACTCGACACAGGTTATAAACCTGTCATTGCTTCCACTGTGCCACTTATTTTTACGTGCATGTGTTTAAAGATCAGATGCACTCAAATGACCAAAATGGCTACAAGATGCACCGTTTTAACCAAGCAATGCAGATGCACGCATTTAAAATGAGGGATGATGGAAACAGACACAGATTAGTTCTCAAATTAAAGTCATAAACAAGCCTCACGTATAGAGTTTTAAAGTTCACTGGTAAAAGGCCAAAATAATGTACAACACACCATATTATATTCCAGCAGTCTTTAAATGTGTAGTAATATCCTATTAATAATTATAAGCATTTCTTCAACAAAAAAAACCTTTATGGTGTTTATTTTACACCAAGTGTTTTGAAGCAAAAAATGTTCTGATGCAAAAAGAAGTGACAGTATGAAAGAATGAGAAAATGTCTGCCACACCTTTTCTATGAAAGGACTGAAGGAAACACACACCCTGTTTTTGTGAACCCCCATGTCCACCACAGAGAGAGAGAGAGAGAGAGAGAGAGGTGCAATTTCTTTACCTACATGCCTCACATTACAAAGACAGAAAGAATCTTTCATGTTTTTTTCTTATGTAAAAGGGTTTCATTTTAATTCAATTTACATTTGGAATTTAGTTTTCATTCAAATAAAAGATATTATTGAGTGATTTTACATTGAATGCGGTTTTAAAAGCACATGGAGTCATTTGCAGGTTCTTTAACCAATTCAATTAACTTTACACAAATAAGTTCATATTTCATGGTTTAAAACCACGATTTTACAGTCAGTTATTTACAGTAACTCTTATCTGTTGTATTACATCATATCAAGCAAAATCGCATCATCCTGTTTCGTATTTAACAGATATTTGCGCATTTCCAAATCCAAACGAATCCAAATGCAAATTATTTTGTCGTGCTTGGAAAAACAAACCAGCTGTTTTTGCAAAAGAAAAATGACCTGAACAAAAAAAACTACATTTAAACAATTAAAAACTTAAATCTATTTTGCAAATGCATGACTTTGTTACAGTCAAACCTTTACACAAATGCATCTGGGTTGCTTTGTACATGTATATTTTCATACGTAAAAAAGCATTAACTTAAATGCCTAAATAAACGTCACGTATTGCAAGCGACTGCATTTATCTACATTTATATTCATCAGTATGCAAACAGAAACGGGAGATGAACAGAAGCGCATCACAGGAAATGTGACACAGTGTTTGTTAAACCTCCGAGTCCGATGCCATCGAGCCGGACTCATTACCATGTAGCATGAACACTAAGTAGTGCGCAGTGTGAAGTACGCAGGCACCAGAGCCCTCAGCCGAACATTGCGGCTTATGCGCATCACTGCCCTGAACTCGCATCAGCAAACGCAATGACGCGCAAATCACGCTCCGTAATGATCGTCTGACTGCGAGCGCAAACGCGCATCACCTTGTCTGCGCATTTGCATGCGCGCTCCCGCCTGGCCAGTGGTACACGAAGCAATCCTGCCTCACTCGTGATTAAAGATGATGGATCTTCCTGGTTCATTACCAAAAAAAAAAAAAAAAAAAAAGCCAAGACTGGCCACCGTACATCTGTTCGCCCTAAACGTCACCCAACGCGACGCGTTCGCACGTATAAAAGGAGAATTAGCGCCAGATTAAGTGGATGGAAATAACAGGGCGCCTCCTGTATATTACGATGGGCAGTTCGTGCCCCCAAGGAGCTAAACTAGAACAACACATCCCTCATCAGGAAAAACACAGAATTACAAGCACAAGGAATCACCAGAGCTGTATTCCCAAACTCTGACACAGCAGTAACCGCAGGCTGTCAAATAAACCACGATTTCAACCAAATTTCACTCACACTGCAAGAAACCACGGATGCAAAACAATAACATGACAAGGGTTCATGCAATATTTTGCCATTTACTGATTGAAACATGACGGTAAGATGACATATACTCAAAAATATTTACCAGAACGTTTTCCGTCGTCTGAACCGCCCTATTCACCGTGTGTTAGAGTGTGTGTGAGCGGTTGTACGTGTGTGTCTGGGGTTGAGCTAGCCTCTTCCTGGACCGGGGAAAGCAGACAAGGACTAAGACAGTGCGGTGTGTATGTATGCGCCCGTGGCCCCAAAATGCACGACCCACTGTGATGTTCGGGGGCCGGTGGGTGACCTCCTGCACTGTGTGATTAATTCCTCTGCCCTTCAGATGGCTGGCCCACAAATTTGTGCCTTTCCAAAATGGCCTCAGATCTACTACTACCAAACGGTGCAATAAAAACTGTGACACGCACCATGTTTCTATGATAACGTCAAAAAAAAACGCATTGTCTTTTCTAAACATGCCTAAATTAGCACTCAGAAACACAATGTATTAGATATGCAGACATAGATTAGACGTCGACTCAAAGCTACAGTGTCTGACCAAAAAATGGAAATAAAAAAAGATGACAAAGGAGGCAAAAGCAACAGACTCAGTCAGCCAGTCAAAATGGTTTTTTTTAAGGTGAGAAAAGCCATAACCACAGACATAACAAATATTCTCTCTCTGACCAGATATTCTTTTGCATGAATTTCTTCCTGTCGCTCAGCAACTCTCATTTTCTGACAGACTGAATTACTATTCATTCACTTTCTTTTTTGATTACGGGCCGGACAGAGAAATTTTGGGTGGGGGGTGCAAATGCAAATCTTTTCCCTCTCCCTGTCTGACACAGTGACAGCAGTCGCTGCCGTCACAAGGGCAAACTGGGGAGAGCAGCAATCTAGCATCCAGCGATATGAATTTCTCGGTCGCTACTCTGGTCTTCCGGTGATCCCATTGGACAGCCGGCTTTGATGAAGACAGGGATAGGGACAATATAATGGAGGTGGCCTACAGTTGCAAAACTCTACTGCAATTTAAAGGCATGCATTCCGAGTACTGCAGATTGCATAGGGAGGCGGTCAGTTAAGCAGTTATGCATCAACCTACTTTGCTATCTTGACTGTTGTTTATATTAGCTCCTGGTTAAAAATGCCCACTTGACTGTTTAACATGCATTTTAATGCGCTCCCTCGGGCCTGTGCAGATTAATATACCCGGATGTGACTCATTCACCAGGAAACATTACAATTTACATTTACGCATTTGGCAGACGCCTTCATGCAAATTCAAGAACCAAGATACGATTCATCAGCAGGTGCTCTCTGGGCATCAAACCCGCAACCTTTTGCGCTGATAACGCAACATCCAATTGAGCTACAGGAACATTATGCAACTACAGGAATTCATTCATCTAATACGGTTCAGGAAATAGGCACAGATCAGGCAGATAATAATGAATTCCGAATCTTTTAATCTGATTGGCCAAATGCACTCATGCATAAATTAACCACAAATGGAAAATGCATTTGTTTCAGGGTTGAAATCAAGCCCACACTGGGAAGGAGCTCAAAACAGCCCCTGGGATTCGTTGAGCAAACGCCAGAGCAACGAAGTTGACCAAGACTATGAGCGGCTGTTAGCCTGAGACTGACAGAACACATTCTTAGAAAGGTCACGAGTCTATCTGCACGGACACATGACCAAACTAATGTTGTAAATGTTATTGTACAGGGTGACCTGTTTGAAGTTAGGCATGGACACAAAGTATCTGGGATAAATGTAAAAAGAGGCTAATCACACAAACAACAAATTCAAGATGTACTTGAAACCTGGAAATGGGCTACGTTTAAAAAGCAATTTCTGCACACTTTTAGGGTGACCTAAGAAACACAAATGTAACAGACCATTAAAAACACACAAAAAATATTATTCTGTCATCATTTACTCAAAAATTTGAGTACAATTTATTTTACACAACACATAGTGACTCGTGACTAAATGTTATCAGTTACTAATATTCAGAAATACATCATTTGTGTTGCTAAGGTAACATGAGATAGGTATGAAACAGCATAAGAGGGCAGAGAAAATGACGACATCTTCTGACTTAACAGTAATGTACTAATTTATCTTAGATTTAAATGCTGATAATAAAGTTTGTAAAGAAAACAAACTGCATTTAATTACAACTTTTTGGACCCTCAGGACATGCAACAGTTCTGCTTCTAATGAAGTTTGGAGAGGTTTGAACGTTTGCATACATTAGTCAAATGTTCAAATAACTTTAAAAATATATAATAACTGTGCACTAAATTTAAACATTTTAACTTTCAAAACCCACCCCAGTATCCCTAAAATGCACCCAAATAAACGTTACACAACTATCAGCAAAGAAAATCAAAACTAATTTATCAAAACTAAAACGCAACCATTCACACTAACCTAGCATGACATGCTAACAAAAGGCTGCTTCACTCCAGAATATCCGCTGACCCAGCGGGTAAACACACACGAAACAAGACAGTCTATTGTTTACCATCATTGAAAACTGGAGTCTTTGCCATAAAACTGCTTTGGTGGGAATTTTAATGACGGAAGAGTCATCCACAGGGAATGAATAATGAATGAGACATTTGATTTTGGAGGCAGTGTAGAGGGTATTGTGAAAAGCGTAGCAGTTGAAAAGCATGAAAATCTGGGTGGGGGGCAAAGGGGGGCACAGAATCAGCACAGTTGGTTTGAGTGAATTAATTCACCTGAGTACCGTGAAGCAGAGAAGCTCGGAATATTAACAAGGCTCTTATTGTAATTGCATGATTACCGGACACCAAATAAAAACCATTATTTCTATATTTTTACACACATAGTTGATCAAAATTTATGCGTTTGTTGGTGCAGGTCCTGCTTTTGAACCCGAGTTGATGGGACGGGCTCGGATCTCGCCGTGTCGCCGGGGGGTGGCAACAATGATGTCACCCAACGGAGAGCAACAGCAGACCAATCAGACTCCACAATCCCTCCGGAGGCTCCGCATGCCTCCCCTCATAACCACAAGAGCAGGTGATTTACAATATGGAAAAGAATCATTCCGGATCTTCATGAAGCCTCACGCTGGGGAAACTAATATTGAAGGAGGTTAAAGAAATGAGATTATGGACCCGGGACCCACACCGCACCCACACAAGATTGGGCCCCGGGATAGTCGGATGCATTAGACTGATGAAAGTGAGGCTCCTGATCAGAGTACCAGGATGAACACTTGTTCAGGGAAAAGAGAGAGAGAGAGAGAGAGAGAGAGAGAGAGAGAGAGAGATGACAACATCTGTGAGATAATGAAAGCACATTGTGTCTTGGTAGATTGTATGGAGGGAACTAATCAGATCTCTGAGGTAGGAGGGTGCCGGTGTCATTTGGTGGTTCCTTGCGGTTATTGTGGTGATGGACCAGCCTTCAGAACGAGGCCTTCACCAGATGATGAGTGTCTCGCACGTAAGGGGTTACGGGAAGTTCATGCGAACGAATGAAGTCCATTTCCAAGGTGTGCGATGAGACAGCAACACAACCAGTGTTTTCAATTTACAGCTCCGGCCAAGGAAACGTACGTCTGTGAAAGAAAGACAGGAAAAAGCCCCAAAAATGCTTCCCGCAGAGGTGGCCTGCAAACATAGTGAAGAATGTGGTGGGATTTCAACAGAATGTGCCAAGATGAATTGTGGTATCAGGGTTGTGTTAAAAACATTAGTCAGTTTTGATGGCCAGGAACTCGGTTGCGTTGCTTGGAGAAACATCTCCACATCTGTTTGGAGGAAAATCAGTGGTGGAGGTTGTTTTACACACAATTGTTTGAAGATCTGCCTCGCATTTACATGGCGATTCGAGACTGGAATGCCAAGCACCTCAGAACTCAAATTACCACAGGCGTCCGTGCAGCTAGTCTAAAATAACTAATATCACCTCATTACGCCGTAGGTGGGCAGAATTATGACTGGTGGCAAATTAAGTTGTAACAGCTGCGGAGTGTTGAAATATGGAGTGCAAATGGATGCGGTGAAGAAAAGTCACAGATGTGTTTGACTTTATCAGGAAACATGCTGGGCACCAATCTCTCTCTGCCAGGCAGGTCATTTCCAGCACACACTACAATGCTGAAGCAGTCGCAACTATCTGTCCCTGACACACACCTGATGGAGAGCCAGGCTGAATGCACAAATGCATTTAAATGCAGTTTGCATTTTTTCCCCATGTGTGCATGCATGCATGCATTCTAAAGGCCTAATGCAGCATGCATCTGAATACTGTATGAGTCTTGCACTAAAACCTGGATGATCACAGACATGCTGGCTCAAGGTTGATCTGCACTGGTGGACATGCAGTGCAGCATGAAACATGTATATTGTTCTCAAGCATGTTACATCACACATTCATGCATTATGACATCATCAGTGCATTGAATGAGCCTACAGGGCATAGTCTACAAGCAGGACCACAACTATGAGAATAAATGCCACAATGGCCTCATTCTCGGTAAACAATGAAGCTAATAATGCTAATAGAAATGTCTTCCTCAAACGCTGTCTGTCAGGGAACTAATGAGAGCTGCATTATTCCAGCAGGGAGCAAACTAACAAACTTATACTCATTTATAGTGACTATCCAAGGGAAAAACACAAGGAATTACGAGGCGTGGAGCGATCAGCTATCCGTTTCCCTTATTTCCAAAGGATTCCTGTGAAGCAGTTTGCCACAGCGCCCCACAGAGAGCAACATATCAGTCTAGCCAGCATGAAGCCGCCGTCATTTCTTTCTGATTAATGCTTTCCACCTGAACATGACAGAGTGGTAAGCACATTATATCAAATTAAACAACTCACAAAACTTTGGCCACTTCTAAAGACAGCTATCAAACGCAACACTTTATTCCTGACCCTTATTAACAGGAGTAATTCGCAAATAACGACGGCCACGTTTAATTTGCTATTCAAATGACAAAGAAATAAACCCAAATATATACATTTAAAACCATAAACTGGGTTACAAATATAAATTATTACCTAAATATAAACAGAACATAAACTGGCTCAGATAATAAGGCCAAGCTCATTTGCAGGTACAGAAAAAGTCACTGTGCCACCGTCATTCATTTTTTAAAAAACTATTTGTACGTACATTTCATAATCGTTCAGATTAGCAGGAGAGCTGAAACACTTCCTTCAGCGGAGAGAGATTTTCCACACACGACTTCCTTTTCTAATCAAGGTCTTTCTAACCTGATAACTGAAGGTTACGCCTCGGTGAATAATTCAGTAAGGCACGAAAACTGGGGCTGCGTGGAGCGAGCTAATCTCATACAGTCACAGTAAAGGATATTAAGGAACAATTGCCAAAAGTGACATCTCTAATAGAGAGAGATCACTGTGCGCTACATCAATTTGATTTGAATGGAATACATTTCACGAGCTTTATTTCTGCTGCGCTGCCCTCACATAATGCAAAAATGCAAAGCGTCAGAGGAGGCCGAGAACATTCTTACGCTAAAGATCTACGTTTACATCCTCGAAAGGAGATTCCATAGCCATTTCCTTCTCCAAAGCAATACTGAGGTTTAATCAGGTAAGACACACAGAAGATAAAAGCTCGGCATCATTCAAAAAACCGGAATGAGATGTGAATGCCTATCTTAAACAGAAAACGCCACAGGGTTCAGACACCTCTGCCTGCTTTCAGCAAAAAAAAATCTGTTGATCTACAGGGGACAGCAGGGAATTATGGGTAAAATGGGCGTCTGAAAAATGACAGGGAGCAATCTTTACCCTTAATCTCTCATTGAGTGGCAAGCCGGCCCTCCGCCTGACAGACGCCATTAATTTAAACTCTACTTACATTACAGAGCGTACGCTTGTGGGCGATTTTTTTTCTCTCTCTCCATAGCTTGAACCCTGATTCTGAAAAGGGTGCGATGTCAACCTCCCCTGAATTAAAGCCCACCACAGCTAATAGACCACCATTCATTCATTTTACTGGAGAGCAGAGTTAATCAAAAATATTCCCTGACGGCACAAATAAATGAATGTGCTCTTTTTTACCGCCTCGCAATACTTAAGCTGAGAGTCAGTAGCTGTGCTTGGAGGCAGCTGCAGTCCTGATCCACGTTTGCATGCGTTATAAAATAAAAGATCAAGTGGGATTTGTGGAGACCCTCACTATAAATTCCTCATAATAAGAACAAACGCATAATAGATTGTATTTGCAATGGGCCTCTAACGACACCTAGTGGCGCAGGAAGGTACGACATCGCACCTGAATACACAAAATATACCTGCATGCTTAAAATGACTTAAGAAACTCCTTTATTTTCACGTATTTTTATCTAATCTTATCAGTACAGCCATTAAACCATCCTGGCAATGTAAAACCACTTTTTGCCCGACCAAAGATATTTACATCTCAATCTGAACCTTACGCAACTTTCTAACCAATGAACACAGAAAGTTACGAAGCCAGCTACGTTTATATTATTGTACAAACCATTCATCGCATTTTAACAAACTTAATAAACCATTTTATTGAAAACAAAACAGTGAAGCATTTTAACAAACTTAATAAAAC
>JBAJNP010004258.1:0-34449 GCA_036877545.1 Yasuhikotakia modesta | reverse complement strand
AAGTTCTAACAATCTTGAAACTATCAAAACCAATTATAAACAGTGACGATGTTTTAACCCAGATCTCTGTACAGGCCTGAAGAAAGCAGGAGGCGGGAAGAGCCGAGAGGAGTTGGCGCTGGAAAAGAAGAGAGAGCTGGAGAGAAGATTACAGGATGTGAGCGGACAGCTCAACTCTGCCAAGAAACCGCAGAAACCTAAAGGTGAAACTGATAGCATCTGTTATCATGGTGTTCTCACAGAACGTTAGTTAAACCTGTTCCTGCTTTCATTTCAGTGGAGAAACCCAGCGGCGTGGAACCTCATAATACTGCGTCTCGTCTCAGTGCCAGCAGCTCCAGCTCAGACTCTTCCTCATCGTCCTCATCCTCTTCTTCATCAGACAGCAGTGATTCTGACTCTAGATAAAGAGGGTAATGTGTTGATAGTGGGCGTCCCTGGTGCAATGAATTCTGGGATGTATCTGGAGCTGTGGGACACCAGAACATGTGATGTGTACTTGTTGTTTATTTCTGTCTAAAACTGTATATATTATATTGTGCAGGACTTTGTTTTTCTTTTATAAAGAAGACTTTTACCAAAATGCCCATAATGGGAAATTTCAACGGGAGTGTGTAACCATAACTGCTTTTCTCAGTTGACAAAAAGCCTCGTTGTTTCGTTTTGTGACTCTAAATTGCTTAATATTTTTCGCTGCATTGCTTTAAAAATCAGGACTGGAATCCGTTTCTCTTTCTGTGCAACCAAAACTTTGCAAGTTACTCCTTTTGAATCCTCTTCAGAGGGACCGTGAGGGAACTTGTGATGAAAGCAAGAACTTTGCATTGGCTTTAAACTGTTTATGTCTCTGTGCTGCGTATTCACTTATATTATGTGTCAAATCTAACATGCCTGTCACACGTTTGATAACATGATGTGTGAACGAGGTCTCGTTTCACCTTGATGTTGCATTGATCTTTAAAACCTGTATTTCTTGTAATTATCTTTATTTGCCAAAATCAAATCAATGTTAAATGACCAGAGACTTGAATAATCTTATAAAGCGTCTGTGAAATTGTAGTGTCACGACATTTCTACCTTATTATAAGAGTCATAAATGAATTGTATCATTAATGCTAAAGAAAAGCTACTAGATTCAGTTACATATTGTGAGAAACTGAGGAACTAGTTGGACAGTTAAGCTAAGAGTTGTTTTAGGGCAGGACTTGAGGCCGATAATATTTAAGCAATAGAAGGCCATTTGTTAACCGATCTTTAATGTACTTCCTGTATATACATTCCATGATATACATATTTTTTCATCTGTATGTTTCTTATTTGTATTTATTTGCATTGATGTAACCTCTCTTCATGAATGTTCTTTTTTGAATGTGTAGGACATAATATTTCATATCTGCATTATATTTGAAAGTTTATGCACTCAGAAATATTCAGTGGGCTTTAATTTGGATGGAAATACAAAAACAACAAAGTGAATTGTGTGTAAATGTCTTTTCAATCTGTATCAATATACAGGACAAGAAAAAGTAGATTCACTGCTGTTGTCAGTTATGGTATTTACAGTAATGTACAAAGTAGTCTTATACAATAATATACAAACATTAGCCAGGTAATTAGGATGAATATTTAGTGGCATTGTTGTGCTGATGTTTGTGTTTCTACACAGACAGTCAGAAGTTTGGAGATCATTGTAGTATTTGTTAAACTGCAGGCTGGAGTTATTTTGATTGTCATACCCAGAATGGAAATATTTTATGTAATATACTAGCAGTTAAAAACATATGAAGGCAGAATTTACATCATGCTTGTGTTGAAAGATTATTGAAAACATAAATTCAAGTGTTTACAAACTTACAAAGACTGGGGCTGTCTATGCTAGGTGTATAAACGTACAATTTAATAACTGAATTTGGAGATTGTTTAGGTGCCTTGTTTGTTTCTTGAACATTTGCATTCAACATTTATTCAATAGTAGGTATAACTTTGGTTTTATAGGCTGAAAGTGGCATAAAAAAACATTTTATTGCTCGAATTTTGCTCCTTTATAACTTAAGAGACTTAATGGACTCAGTTTTGTGAAGCTTTTCTCATTTAGACTTTATGTAAGACATTCATTTAAATCTAATACATGATTTTTATTGCAGGCTGATGATATGCAGCATGAAAATAATCCAGTTTACTTCTGCTGATTCACATTCAACCTTCAGTTCAGATTGTCATGATAGTATAAGCAGGTTTATGTGGTTAATTCATGCGTGTGGACGGCAGCAGATACGCACACGCAGGGAAAACGGCTTCATTTCGGCTTAATTGGAAAATCTGCTAAGACAACTTTTCCATTTAGTGACTCCGGACATAAAGTTCTGTGAAAACTATGGAAGGTGATTTAAATGACCTTTGCACAAAAAGTGCCAGAATGATATCAGACGTTAACAGCATGTTACTGAATGCATTTACCATGCAATTTACATGCCACTGTATGTTACTATGGGTCAAAGATTTACCAAAACACAAGCTGCGTTTGGTTAAATCTCGTTTGGTGAAGTTTGTGTTTGTTAACCATGACTAAATCTGACTCTTTACATGCATCGACAAGAACAAACCACGAGATGGCAGCATGTCGCTTTTATCACATTTACCTGAAACGTTATGCATGTTTTGTCTTTTCCCCTCCTAAAATCTCCATTAAAACGAGGGGCATGTAAGACTGAGCGCTAATTCTCTCTCGTCAGTGATAAAATGGCGTCTATACATTATTTAGTTTCTC
The DNA here is from genome assembly GCA_036877545.1 of Yasuhikotakia modesta. NCBI lineage: Eukaryota > Metazoa > Chordata > Actinopteri > Cypriniformes > Botiidae > Yasuhikotakia > Yasuhikotakia modesta. Next base: position 31,682 of record JBAJNP010004258.1, on the reverse strand, counting down.
GTCTGTCTACATCATTGAAATGTCATTGGGGTTGCAGGCATTGATTTGTGTGCTATGGGCCGTAAATGTATTTATGTTGTTGGGCTTATAGACTGAAATTTCATTGATTCTGGCTAATGGTTGTTCTGGCAGATTTCTGCATTGGACTAAGTCTTAGTATTCAGTACTTTATATAAATATATATCAATAACTAGTAATAGCAGGATTAGTCTTATACCTACAAGGTAAAATAATATATCATAGTCGCCTGAATATAAGACATCGTTATATAATCAAATGCTCAGATGACGATTAAAGTAAAGATTCAATTTAAAGATAAAATTAAAGATTCATTGATCACAAGAAAGTAAAGGTGACAATATTTTAATGTTACCCACAATCCCTTGCGCTCGTTTCCATTGAACACAACGTGCCGATGTAACGTGTCGCGATAAAGCAGCTGTCAGCTGTGACAGCAAAGAAAAACCACGTCACGAATCAAATATAAATCATATTTATTATAATATACATATTGTACATGACTTTGACTGACTTTATCGTGAAATGATGATGATTTATCATGAAAACAACGGCGCACATCGATCGACGCACCAGCGCGACAGTGATAATAATGCGCAGAAATGCACGTACGGATGCGCTTCGCACACTTTAAAGCGGTTTTTAAGGACTTGTGACACCCAGAAAACGGAGATGAAGGACCGCTTCACACACGTACAGTGAATAAACAAACCCTCCTGTCTGTACGGCGTCCTCGCCTTTATAAAGCAGCTCATATATATGATCAGGGAGACAGGAGAGTAAATGTTGCTCCGCATCGTTTCGTGGACGGAGTCTCATCCTATTTACGTCCATGTTTTTGTCCATGTTCCCATAATGCATTATGTCCATGTTCCCATAATGCCTCATGCGATTGACGGGACGCTACGACAACCGCGGGATCACCCGGCGGGTCCAAACCGGGCACGAACTCGGCGGGGTCATGCCTACAGTGGGTCCGCATGGAGAAACACCCCGGGCGGTGAAGATCAGGTTTGTGCATCGCATTGCATCCATCACCAGGAGGTTATAAAACCACCCACTGAAGTCCAGTGTTTACACAGCAATAACTTCTTGAGGAACCGTGTGTGTGTGTGTGTGTGTGTGTGTGTGTGTGTTGTAGTATTTCATTATAAGATATAAGACACCCTTTATAGTATTTCCTTTATAAGAGAGACCTATATTATAAGTCCACAGGAGATTGAGGGAGGAGGTTAGCTGTGGTTGGAATAGCACGCAAACGTACTAACCACTGTTTTTTCTTCTAGTATGTGTGCTGTGTACAGTATGCAAGTTGTTTTTGTGTGCATGAAATGCACAGATATTTTACAACATGTGGCATAATGTGCAACAGCAGCGAATCGCTCAGGATACTCCATCCCACAATGCAATGCGTCCGGCTTGACCTCCCAGTGTTACAGCTGCGATTCTTATTGTTGCTGTGATTGAACCATACCTCTAAAAGTTAAGGCATTGTTGCAGTTACTTCACCACGGTCAAGGCGTCTCAGGCACTTAAATTTGTGTCAAACACCGTTTATATGTGGCAAAGCGTAGCACAGACGTCTCATAGCTTAATGATTTGTTTTACACTTTTTTACATACTGTTAAATATGACAGGAGGCATACAGTACACAATGTGTAGTATGCAGTACGCTGCTAGACTATTGCGAACACAGCCGCAGACCTCAAATTCAATGGTTATTAGAAAACGGGAGCCGTGCTTATCAGACGCAGACAGTATGGCAGTGTTCATACTAACACACACTGTAACATAATTACTATCTGTCAGTTATAGTCAACAAGTTTTGCTCGCAGAGACTTCTTCTGAACAAGAGCTGTTGGAAAAGTAAGCGGGTGATCAGAATGTCTCTGGTTCAGTCATCGTCACACGATAAACAAGCAACCGCCCCCTCAAGCTACCGTGTAACAAACAGCGGCGTGACAAAACGCAATTATAATGACAACGTGTTAGAAGTCACTCGCAGAGAAGGAGAGAACGCAGGAGTCACGGAGGAGGCCAGGAAATGTAGTAGAGCGGTGCAAAGTGAATTCTCTTCAAAGCCTGCGCTGACAGAATAAAAACGGCACTTTTGTTTGGGAGCTGGAGGTGCTGGAGATGTTTTCCCAGCAGGAGGTCGGAGTGGAAAAGCCATTATGATTTTAAATGTGACCCCTCCGGCCATTAGAGCTAATGCAAGCCCTCACAGAACCACCCCTGCGTCTTTTCAGAAGACCAGATGCGGGAAAACCCCTGACACGGCAAACTCAGGTTATAAACACGGCCAGACAACAGCACAACAGTGCTGACTTACTGGAAAATGTGTTTACAGCACCGGTTAGCCGTACTGCCACCCAAAACGTATTCGGAGGCTTTAATGTCAGGAAGTTAGTAAAAAAATATAGACGTTTATTGTCGGTTCTGATATTTGGCTTCTATGTTCCTCTCAGGTTGTAAGATTTGGATTAAAGCATCTGGTAAATGTGATTCAATCAGAAAGTGTCAGAATACTTCATGTTTTTGTTGTTTATATCTGAATGTTTTGCTTTATAAGTGTGTTTTTGAAATGAGACACATCACTTGGTTTGATATTTTGTTATTAAATGCAGAGACATTTACTGTCACGTAATTATATGTGACTCAGTTTCCATTGGTATATTCATTTAGTGATTGTGTACATTATATTTTTAATACTAACAGAGAAACGTGTCTTTAAAACCTTGACTCAGAAAGGATAATACTTTCCATCGGAGGTCATAGTCTTGTGATTCAGTTGGATTATGGATCTCATTTTAGGATTAAACGGTGAAATACAAGCCTTTCCTTTCATTAATAAAGGCTACAGAGAAATTGCTTGAACACGGAACCACATTGTCTGTCGGTGTGAGCCTGCCTACCGTTCAGTTTGTGTTGTTCACTTTAAATCAAAAACGTCCTGCATCATCAGGGTAATAAAATCACAAAATATCCTCACAATATCTCAACCGTTTTCTGGATTATCCGCGTATCCTTTTATTCTTTTATGCAAATTGAAAAAATGACTGTGAGGCGCATTATAACAGCATGTAGTTTTGTACAGATGAGGTTTCAATCCGATTTCTCTCCCCTCTGCTGAGATCACAATTTGGTTTTCATAACTGAAAGTAACTAGTTTATGAATGTCTGATTTATTCAACAATATGTTCTTTATAACGCAGTAGAATTTGGCAGTCATGTTCATACAGGAAGTGTTTTTGTGTTGCTGTTAATTGATGATATATTTACATGTTTATCAGATGGACAAAAAAATTGTGGCCGGGACTTTGTTTAGGAATTACATCTGCGGTCTGTTTGGTTAAATTTCAGTGTCTAGCCGTTTTCAAGGCAAGAATGCCTCCTGCGTGAATCACCCGTTTGTTTTGCTAATTAAAATAGGAAATCTTTTTTATTACGTCAGGTAAATCTCAGCTTTCTGGTGCCTGTTTTTATTTTGTGAGAAACAATGAAAATGGTTTGTGGCCATATTGTCGGCCAACTCTCACAACTTTTGTAACCGATGTCCAGTCTGGTGTGAAATGTGTTGCTGTGCCATATTTAAATGTACACAAGCATGAACGAGATTTAAGAGCTGTGATGTAGCAAATAACAATTATACTTGTGGTCTGTTTCTTCCACAGGGTTAAAGATTTAGCTAAAGTGAGCCTTGTTGTCTACTTCCTACATAGGTAGTTGTATTCTAAGGTCAAACAGATACCTTAGGAGGTGGGTTAATTATATCTTTTGAAGCCTGTGATGTCTGGAAATGCTGCACATGTAGACAGTTCACTAGAATTTGAAACAGAGCCTTGTAATATAGCGCACACACAGCATGGACAACTTTAATTGTTCATTCACTTTTTCTTTGTCACTTCTTCCACAGAAGAAAGAAAGAGAGAAAGTCAAAGGATTTTGGAACAGTGTGTAAGTAAATGATGACACTTTTCTTTTATCACTGAATTGTTGCTTTAAACACTGGGTCTGAAATCTCACAACTAAATACACAAATCGTTGCCTCAGCTGATTAGAAATCAGGTGTGATGTATCTGTCTGGTTTTATCTTCTTTTACATTGAGAGAACCATTTTGTTTGGACGGTGAAGTATTTATACAAACATAAACAAAAATATGTACAAACTTATGCACCTTACATCACAATCCATGGTGACCATCTCATCTGTGTGTCTGCTGTCGTCAGTAGAAGCATCTGAGCTGGTCCTCAGAGTAAATATTCATGTGGTTTTCCCATCCAGTGCATTTACTGATTACAATCTCTTCCCATTTTTCCTCCCTTTTCCTGGACGCTTGAGTCCATTAGTTTCATTTAAACATCTTGGGATTGGGAATGGACAGATTCGCTCACCAGCGAAGCCTTCAACATTGTTTCCAGGAGGTCACAACGTGAGGTGAGGTGTTTGTGTGACAGTACAGACGCCTGGTACTGTGAGCTACACTGCAAAAAATCACTTATCAGTCACTATTTTCATCTTGTTTTTCAGTAATGCTGTTTAAAGATCCGTAATACAAAAAAAAATACTTGAGAAGCAATTTGCATAAGCTATAAAGAAATTTATAGAAACCTGTTGTCACGTTGTTTGTCGGTGTTATGACTACAGCAAAAACCTAAATTATTTGACGGTTTGGTAACAAAAATACACTTAATTTAAGATACTTTTAAAAAATGTTATTATCTTGTGCTATATATATCTCACATGTAATTTGTTTTAAGGATGTTTACTGGAAAACATCCAAAAACCATAAGGGTTGGGAAAATGTTTTTTTGCAGTCTAGCACTTTGAACATTCATTATGGTCCACGTTTTTAGGTCGATGTTAGAGAAACTTCAGTCCTGATCCGCTTGCGTGCTACAGTGGTTCTCATTGGCTGAGCTGTCGTCCTGTTTGTCCACCCTATCACAGCTTTGTCCTGTCTCTCGTGCTGTCCAGTGGTCAACAGGTGAGGCGTTGTGGATAATCTCAGCCCTTGTTTTTACGCTACACACCTCTGCCTCGTCCTTTTCAATCCTGGTGTTTTCTTTTATCTCCTTATTACCGCCCACCGCTTCCTGTTTTTCCCCGCCCACTCCTGCCTTACTTCCTGCTGTCACTTCCTCTGTCTCATACACTTCCTGTATCTTTTCCTCTCCACTTTCCACTTCAGAATCAGCTTCATTACTCTGGTCTCTCTGTCGTTCGTTGGTGCTTGCGTTTCTCTCCTCAGTGATCTTCTCATCCCCGTCACAGATCTTTTGATCGCAAATCTCTTTCTCTACAGCGGGAGGGAAATCTTTCTTCTTTTTGTTTTTTGGTGCGTCTTTGACAGAGTTCTTGTTGGACTTGTTTCGTGCTTTAAAGATGACTTTCTGAAACAAAGATGTTCAGAACTTCTTTTATAGAAAATAACGAGAGAGACATGAAATGCAGAAAAATATTTCATAATAATGATGCAAGAACTGCCTACATTCCCAAGCATAAAACATTTACAGTGAAATGAACCTTCTTCCATTTATGCCAAGCAAAGCTACGTAGCCAAATATTGATTTGATTGTGTCTTAAAGGGCTAGATCACCAAAAAATGAAAACTCTTCCATCATTTTTTCACCCTCATGTCATTCCAAACCTGTTTGACTCTTCTCACTTCTGAGGAACACAAAAGTAGATATTTTGATGTATGTCGGTGAAAAATAATGGCACCCTTTATTTTCCATTGTAGGGACACAAAACCACTAAGACATTTCTCAAAATATCTTCTTTTATGTTCTGCTAAAAGGATGAGTAAATGATAAAGAAAGAGTTTCTTTCAACATGAATTTGTTCTGGGTTATAAAAAGCTGTTTCCTTTAGCAAGCATTCAGATCTGTAGCTGTTATTGACTGACTGGGCAGTGTGGCAGCAATTGGTCAAGTCACCCTTCTGTGAGTCTGTTCCCCACATGGGCCACCCTGTCAATACAGTCTGGACACAACACTGGGAAAGTGTGCTATTTAAAACAAGACTCAACCTTTCATTCAGCACTGCAGCTCTGCACTGTCTCGATTCTTTAACCTTGAGCTCCAAATTCAGTAAAGCTTTATCCAAATCATTTATAAACCAAATACAAGCAAGCAGAGAAATGTTTACAGAACTATAAACACCAGAACCATCTGCACATTTCTTCTATTTCACAAGCTGTATTTACTGAAGCTTAAAGAAGCAAACGTTGTCTGCCACCTCTGTTTGCAACATGATATTGCAGGTTGCTTTCCTTTTGTTGTAGTCAGGGTTTTGGGTGTTAGTGTGTACAGACCACATCAGTGAAATGTTTCAGATAAAGAAATGAAATGAATTTAAACTGCTAATAGCTTTAACGGTCCACAAATGTGACACTTTAAATACCAAAATGGATTTGATAGTTAGCAGAATACATAAAGAATTGGATTAAGAATACAAATGACAAGTGTGGCATTTTAAATAAAGCTTAGTGAAGCTTTAATAACTGTTGTACTGCATTCACTCATCACTGGCTCTGTGCTTTCTTTTCAAGAGTAAAGAAAGTTATTTCTATGTAATTGAGAAACCAAACACTCACACACAAACTTGCCCCTGTTTTCTTTGAAGTGACATGGAGCTAAATCTTTGTTTAAATGATGCATTGTTTTCCTCGGTGTCCCGACAGGAAATCCAACCATCTTCTGTTTTTTGCCTCATTTTATGTGGCATTTTAAGGAAATATCTAAAGTCAGCAGTGAACCGTATGAAAACACAGTACGTACAATTTCTCAGCCGGGCAGCAGCCGGAATATTAATGTGTGTGAAGAATATTGCATTAACTCAGGGAACATTCTTAACATCAGTATGTGTGTGCAGGGAAAACACGGCCTGGAATTTGAGGTCACGGACCTTGGATTCTTTCTTCTTGCGTGGCAGGATTGGTCTCTGGAGAAAAACAATCTGTTTGGTGGCCAAACTTCCATCACTGGATGAGAGAAAAGAGAGAGAGAACCGATTAGATCATAATCCAGAGAAATTCAGACGTTGTGCAATAATAACAACATGCCATCTTTATATACACACCTCATTTTGTGAAACACTGATAATCACTGCAAGTTATTTTAAGGAAAAACATTTATGTTTATGATTTGTAATCAATGTCTAATGCTTCTGAAATGATTCTCAGCTGAAGCTTCCAATCCCTGATGCATCCTCCTCCAAAGTTCTCCAAAGTGGTTTATAAGATCCAACCAGCTTCGAACCGAGATGATGTACCAGGTCCACCAGCAGCTAATCAAATGTACAGACCAGCAGATGACCAGCTTTAATCTTCACAAGGTAATTGTGGCTGTTTTTTAATAAGGCCTGTCCTTTGTGTAGCAGTCCCAGAGTTCTATTAGTTACGCAGTATCTTGTATTTATAGCCCTAATAACGCTGGATAAGGCAACAGCCCTGGAGCTCTTATTAAATAGTTTAGCTGTGAGAGTAATTGGAACATTCCAGCATTCATGGGGACAAACAAAATATCTGTTTTTGTGAAATCCTTAGTCATGAGCAAATCTCTCGTCTCGCAGTCTTTGTGTTGGCTTTGGCACAAATATGTGTGTAAACAATAAAGTTCTAGAACGGCCTGTAAACTTGACAGAACAAAACTGTGTTTTTAGTATTTATGAGGGTTTATTAAAGCTTGGAGCAGGTTTTTGAGCTGTGTAGAAAATTTAGTTTTACCACATGAACACTGTGCAACGGTACAATGTTGGTTGTTTGTATAGTTATATTAATACTAATGAATACTTTTTCTTAACTGCTTGATACAGAAGTTTATAAGTATACAGTTTTCTCATTTTGCATGAAGAATTTTGTTTAGTTTAGGATAAGTTTGGAAAGGACGGTCTGGTCTGTGGTAAGAGTAAATCAATATGACATCTTTGCATTTGAAAAGTAGGAAAAATAAATAACTTTTTTCACAGTTAAAGAAACGGCCTCATTGAATGTGAGATTTTCAAGATGGCCGTCAACACTGTGTTTAGAAGTTGATAACACGGACACTTCCGACAAGCTCTGTAATCCTTCTAGGACATGAGAAAGTTGTGTTTCTAAACATTTATCTCACGCTCTCTCTCTCTCTCTCTCTCTCTCACTCCCTCTAGTGCTCTCTCGCCCCTCTGTTTCAGACTCCAAGAGCCCATACAGAATTCCTCTGTCAAGCTTACGACTAATCTCCCTCTTTAACTTCACATGCGAGACCCTCGGCCCACAAAAGCAGCTCACGATTCTGCTACCAATGTCTTACATCAAATGGGCCGTCGTATTTCTGCCATAAACTGGCAATCAATACCAACCGTCTAATTCAGCCGTTTTTCTCTCCACCGCTTGTCTGGGAACAGGATATTTATTCAAGTGCGTCTTGGTTTAAATCAAGAGGCAAAACTGCATTTCTGCAGGTCTCAGCCTATTAAAATGTAAACGAGTGGCTGGGCTAAAATTACAGCCCTGTCCGCATTCTCGGCACCATCCAAACTAGTCTTTATCTTCACTTTATAGAGGACGACACACGTCAACATGTGATCTCTATCATAAGGGCTTAATTGAACAGCAACTAGCAATTTGGACTGTAATGAATGTACATGTGTACTGTACAGTGCAATGCATAACAATGAGAAAACAACCTGTGTGTGTGTGTGTGTGTGTGTGTGTGTATATAAACACACACAGTCTTTAAAATAAATGTTTTTCTGTACCATAGCATTACTTTGTTTTCTAGGCATACACTGTTTATGGTTTTCCCCCAGAAACATTAGACGAAGACTCGCTACTGAAACACTGGTTGTAAACACTGAAACTGAAGTAAGAATTTAGTTATATTTTGCATTTACTGTTACTATGGCATGTATCTCTGTTCCTTTATGATGTTTTTCACATACCATAGCATATTCAATTTATGAATTTACATGATTTTTCCAGTCGTTCCTGATTGGATTTAGAGATTACAATCACAAAATGATTTTCAGGTGATGCTGTATAGCTGGTAAATTGACACACTGACATGACTTCTGTAAGATTTAATTCATTTCCATGATTTTTACAGGTCTGTCCTTTTCAGGTCTTTGGTGACTTTCTGGGGCACAGTTTGCAATACCTTGAAGTTTCATGTCCGGTTCTGTCTTAAATCACCATTAGCTTCCTTGTTTTAATGTTTTAGTGACCATCCATATTTATTTTTCAGTCTCTTTATTAAGATAAAAAAAACTGAAAATACAGGAACTGTGTATTTAAATGTTTTTTAGGAATTTTAAAAATGGTTTCTTCAGGCAGAAGTCAGTATTTGTGATCTCTCTTGGCAATAAGCACACATTTTTTTTAATGACTTCATGTCATTCATTTTTTTATGTAGGTGTAAGAGAGACACTTTAGCCTATAGAAGCTGTTTTTGTGGCTGTTTTTAAACACTGCACACAAACTTCCTGTATTTGGTTGTATTCTGATGATAATTATTTATGGTCATTATACCATTGCTTAAACACTGTTGCTAAAATTAGCTGGTAGCCAATGTTCAGTACAATATCATACTACAGTATTACAGTCTGACATCATCGTTATACTGCCACATGACTTTTTTATCCAGTGCCACCCAGGAAAACAAGCGCAGCTCCGAGACTGAAGACTGAAGCTTCTGTTGTATCTAGGACAGCGTTTTGATTAATTAGCTACATGCTGCTGTTTTGCGTTTGGCATTTCATGAAAGTTTTAAAATAGGCTCGTAATTAATCAGAGTTTGTGGGATGAACAGAGCGCTGACGTTTGAAAGAGAGGCCACTGAGATCGGCCGTGGGTTTGACAGATGGAGATTACACAGTGAACTTCTGTTCGACATCGCCGGAAGCTTCCGCTAGCCGTTACGGGAGTCATCAGTTAGCGTGTATTGACATTTCATTACGGCGGGCAAACAGTCACATTGTTCTGCCACCTCACCGACTGTGCCAGACTCTGTGAGATACTGCCATGCAGTTTATACCCTGAGAACTTTGTCACAGCTAACGCTTGGCACGTACCATTATTCTTTGCGGGTTGTACCATTATTCTCAGCAGGTGGAATAATTGTGGTATTGACACCCCACCACGTGAAGCACAAAATCAATTTATCACTTCATGTTTCACATCTTTAAAACGCCGTTTACACAGACAGGGATTTTATCTTCAGTAATAAGATAAATTCGCCTGGTGTTCACAGTAGTGGGCGTTTCCTGATTCCTGATGCTGTGATCTTATTGGTGGGTGGTAAAACTAACTGTAACTTCAGAAATGATGATTGTATTGCTGATACAAATAATGAGCCACTCTGTTTTGACAAGGATTTAGTTTTCTTGCCACAAAAATGTGAATTCTGGAGAGGAAAGCGTTTGAATTTAAATTACAGCAATGCATAATACATCATATCATACAGAGGATGAATAATTATCAATGCATGAATCAATCTCGCTCAGAATGCGTCTCTGACACGCTTCTCCATGCATCATGTTTTAAATTATATCCTTGAATGTGGGCAGAGACGAATCCTAAAGAGCAGAAACATCACTCAAAGTAACAGTAACTTTCCTCCAGCTTGTCGACACTCGTGTGAGAATCGTCAGCGGCTTCACTCTCATTGGTAGTCGCCAATGTGATGCAAATGTCACTGGACATGCACACAAAGGTCAAAGTTAACTCAGTAGTTACTAATCCTAAGTGACTTTGCTGTAAGTGTAAATGCCTTTAACAGAGCTGCCCTGTGAATGTAATCTTGCAAGCATGCATACTCTCTTTACTATGTAGTGCACGAGATAAGGGCTGTGTTCTAATACATTGAAAGCAGTGTGTTTTTTCTAACAAGCATCTATGCATGTTTTGGCTTTTCAACCTTTTGTTCTATTGAAGAGGAGTTTGTGTCTGTTTCTTTCTTTTTAGTTCATAATGGTTTGCGGGAGTGGGCGGGCGCTGCTGACCTCTGTTGTCGCGGTTTGCATTTCCATGGCGACCGTGGCTTCTCCGATTGGTCAGGATTATGGTTGGTGTAATTCTTTACAAAGATGTTGCCAATTAAATATGATTTGTTGAAAGTTGAAATCTTCTGTATAATCGTGTAAAATTGCCTCTGTCTCAGAAGTCTGCCTTGTGTGGTTTGCTGTTTGTGTTGTTGAGAAAATGAAGAGTGTGTACAGTACCTGTTTTTTCTGACAATAGGTGTCGGCAGCACACAAGTGAGTTTCCATCCGTACGACGCCAATGACTTCAGCAGGGGAATATAATCTGTCTTCACCTGTACACCCTGAAACACACACACACACACACACACACACACACACACACATACATCATTAAACACATGCATTTTATGCACAATGAGCCACTGCATCAAACTCCTACACAGAACAAACCCAGTTACTGAATTTAAAGTGATAAAGATCAGTTTAATTTCCCTTTAACTTTTATAACAGCCGTTGATATAAAGGAAGTATTGTATGCAGAGATCATGAGAGCCTTTATGTGTAATTTAGACAGAATGTTGTTGTTTTCAGCAGTTGAAGGCTGTACTGTGGTTTTAAAGAGAACACACACTCTCATTTCAGTAGGAAAACACAGGAAGTCGCTGCGGTCTAACGGCACCTGTCCTCAAAGCATGTCAGTTGCTCAGACAGCATGCACACACTCATAATGATAACACGCGGTTGCGCTACATGATAACACTTTACACGCAATTTCATGCCACAGGTTTTGGCACAGCTGTGAGAGCGCATGCTTTACAATTACATGCGAGTCAATCTGGGAGCGTCACAATCGTTGGCTAACAATATAACGACTTCTGAAAGACTCTAATTCACTCATTCTATTTCTACAGTCTGTTTTAAAACCTAATCACCTACTTCCTGTCTAGATACTGTCTAGATAGACAACAATTTAAACTCGCATAAAGCATGAAAATACATACAAAAAAATCTAAACTGTTTTAGCTCAATTGCACTATTTTAGTAATACTTTTTGGAATTGATTTATAATGAATGTTTCCTGAAATCTGTGATCTGTAACTTTTGCCTCTCTGTCGCCATCTCTGTTTGAAAGATAAAATTGCGTCTTACTTACAAAACTTACTTTAATTTCTACTACATTTTCTTTATATATGCAGAAGTCAATGAGGCCAAATTCTCCCATTTCCTGGGAAACTGGACCGAACAACTCAAAGGATAAATTACTCCACCAGATAAATTACTCCACCTTACTTGTGATTCAAGTAAGTAAAATTAATCAGCTCAATAACTGATTTTTGTTTATTTTTAACCCAAAAGCTTTCACTTTGTCCACCTTGTATAGATTTTGAGTTTGTCACAATGCATTGTGGGACTGCATTCTCTGTGAAGGATACATTAAACACTGGTTACTTGTGCAGCTTGCTAGCTTTTGGAATAGAGCCACAGTCTAAGTTTAGACCTTTGTGAGGGATGTTTTAACACCCATTCTAGTTATGAAGCCCTTTTGCCCAGATTGGTGGAATTGTTGTGGGTTGTGCGTTCAGACCTCAGAGGCCTGAGGTTCTGTTGAAATGGTTTCTGGGTATTTTGGATTGGCCAGGACCACCGCAGCAGCAGGCCTGGGGGGACGCCGATATGTGATAAGAGGTTTTGATTGGAAACAGTCCCAGTAGTCGCCCCTGTGTGCGGCACTCTAGTCTTAAAATAAAAGCAGAAATGAGAAAATATGGTCTGTTTAATGCTTGAAGGGCTTGTGTGAACATCTACACATTGTTAAAGTGCTACATGCTTTCAACATGTTGTTCTGTGCAATAGAGCAGAACAAAGACTCTTCCAGAAAAAATATGTCTTAAAATCGACAAAAAATGCAGTTTGCAATCAATATTATTTACACAGCATCAGTGGCATGCTGCAAATCTTAAGTTCCTGAGGAGACCGATGTTTCAGAACATTGTTCTGGTTGTGTATTTTAATGCATAAACATTATTTAAAAAATGTTCTAGACAGTATCTGAACAGCTTTTTCTTTTGCACTTTTTAAAATACAGGTTTGCTGTATTTTAAAATACATGATGCCATGAAAGAACCATTTTCATTTTCTGAAAAAAAAACATTTACAGTTCTTGCTGGTTCTTACCTTTTAATAGTCTAAAGAACCTTTAGTGGAACAGAAAGGCAAAATGGTTCTTCTATGGCATCATGAGGCATTTTTTCCAAGGTGTTTCTGTACACCAAAACACTTGAAAGATTTGGTATGCCATTAAAAAAATAGCAAGATTATGAGATTGATTTTCAGGAAACGCATGGATTGATCGAATGTTACTGGAAGACCCTGAAAGCACAAATCGCTTGGGGTAAAAGCATCCGCCAAACGCGTAAACATGATGTAAATAACTGTTAACATTAAAAGAAGCTTTCAAAGGGGATTTCAGTCTCTCACCCAGCTTCCTGTTCTCAGCAACTAAAAATAGTCCAGCCTTATATCGCACCTATATCACACTTTCCCATCGCGGGTTCTCCAGAACACGGTATCTGTCATAGATGTTCTGATGGCTGGCTATAAATAACCTCATGCTCTCACACCAGCAAGTTCTTCACGGATACTTCGATACTTTACAAAGTTAGAGGAAGAGAAAACTTGGAAATGACCTTAGCTTATTTCCATACTTGGGTTTTTATGCAGCGAGCCTCCATTGATCTCATGAAGTCCATCTAGCACACATACGCAGCGACCGATGCCACCGCGTTCTTTCAATCCATGGGGTGCATATTTTTATCAGCTCCACAGGAGCTATAAAGGTTACATTGCCAAAGGATGCGTTTTAATGGCCAACCTACAGTCTCGATATCACACTGTTCCAGTGACTGCTGTGACCTTCAAACTTTGTGCTTCAGCTACATGCTAAATATATTTTGCCAGAAGAACATTTCAGAGCTCGCAGTCCTGCGTAGCTCAGGTCACTTAGAGGTCCAGTTCACACAAAAATGTGAAAATCTGTCATTATTTACACACTATTATGTTGTTTCAAATCTGGTTACTTCAACAGTTTACAAGGACCACTGCTGTAAAGCTCCAAAACAAAGAGATTTCATCTTCGTTTTAGTTTTCCTCACATGAATGATGTGGCTGAAGGCATGTTGAATTACAGTGCAGTGGCTGTTTGGGCTGTTTTTATGATACCTATGTTTTATGTTTTTTGAGCTTCACGGCTCCAGACCGCTATAAACTGTCATTGTGTGATGTGAACGGCCTTACAATTGCTAACAAAAGCTCTATTTTTGTGTTCAACAGAACAAATAACTGGGCTGGAAATAACATCAGCAGGTGAGTTTTAAAAAACGATACAATTTCATTTATCATGAATAGAGCTAAAAAACTGTGTGGATGGCTTAGCATAGCTTATGTGGTTTCAGAGTTTCTGAGACATGTTTGTTTCTCATGCTCAACGTGTTGTTTTTCTTTAACTTTGTTAAAAGAATTATCTTTGTGCATTTTGATGTCACCACGCTAAGTTAATTTTATTTGACCTTTATTTGGCTTTCTGCTTTTAACTGTTAAGAAGAGTTTCATTGTGTGCTTTAAATAGTACCTACTAACAGGAAACGTTCTTAGAATGTTGGCCAATGTTCATGTAATGTTTAGCAATGTAATCCCAGCTAACAGTTTTAGGTTTTAAAACATTGCCCTATGTTTTCATTAAGAACAAAAAATGTTTTTAACTTTAACATTTTGGTTTCTTAACGGAAACGTTAGGGCAGTGTTCTTACAACCTAAAAAAACGTTGACCTGATGAACTCTGTCAAAGCTTTCTCATGTCAGTCCAGTGAGAAACCTTCATCCCTTACAGATCAACAAACCCAGTCTGATGTAATCCAAACATCTGAAGATCTTAAAAAAAACCCAGAGTGATTAGAGTTGAGACTGTACAGACATGAGCGGCTTCAAAACAACAGAAGATTTGATCCATCGTTATGCAAGCTATTAGACAGACATGAATAATTTGGAATGGAAGGAAATCCAGGAAACTAGACAGAAAAACCATAACAAGATCAGATTAAATTTCACATCGAGTCTTCAGATGTCAGAGACAGATAAATTGGTTTTAGCAGTCGCTGGAGTTCCTCCAGACATCAGTGTATGTTTACTCAGATTGTTTGTGGACAGGATGCAGGTATAATACATTGTCCATTTTTGGTTACTTTCATGTTAATCTCTGTTTTTCCATCTCGTTCCACAGTGACAGGAAACTGCCGGTAAAATGCTATATACACGTGTCACAGCAGCCTTGTCCTGACCTGCGGTTTCTAGGTGACTACAGTGTCAGTATGACACGTGTGACGTCCACAGCAACAACAGAACCCAGTTTAGCTTTCTCTCTGACCTGCACAACGTGTGTCGCAGTACTGCAAGCATACAGAGCCTTTTTAAAGTATTCTGCGCTGTTAATAATGCGCCAAGTTCGCTGTCAGCGCAATAAAAAACCGTTAAGGCAATTTCCTCCTCAGTGCATCAAAACTAATAAGTGTTGCCGGCGAGTAAATCTTCAGAGATTATTCCTCAAGGAAATCTGAAATGGAAAACTGTTTTTAGTTGTTGTGGTTCAGGGGCTAAGCCCTGCTACCCGAGAGTCCTCATTGCATTACATGTCCAAGGTTACACCGATATTGATTTTTTTTCTGTACTGCAGGAACAGAGACCTCACTCAATTCAACTTGTATTGAACAAACAGAGCTCAGTTACCCGGAACAAGTGCTTAAGAGATTCGTGCATATGTATGCATCTGTCTTTATGTGCCGTTTTGTCTCGGAGAGCTAGCTAAATAATTGCAATGCATTATTAAAAAATTGTGAATGCAAAGCGGGCCGTCATCATCATAAATAAGCATTTGTGGGGCTGTTTTAAACTACCATCAGTGCGTCACGAGTATTGTGCAGTAATTCACAGACGTGTTAGACAAACATGATTTACGAGACATGCAAAATAAACACGTGGACGCATTGAAGACAGAAATATTTGTGACACAACATGAGACGATGATTGATTGCCTGACTGGACACGGAGCCAGACAGCAGCTGAACATATCAATTCCAAACGTCTCCATGCATTAACGAAAAGATCCTTCTGTCCAGTGAAACGGTGCCTGTATGCATCACTCTGATGTCTGGAATATATGTCAACATGGCCTTACACAGTATTACTGCCGAGCAGTAGTTACAATATCCTTAAATTACATCCGCACAGAATTCTGGGAAATGTCAAGTTGACTTCCATTTGAATGCAGCCCATCAGCTGAGCAGTGCTGAATAATGTTGGACAGAAACAGTGTGTTCTTACTGGCTACAGAAAAACCTGTCACAGCTCGGTATGAGAGAGAGAGAGAGAGAGAGTGTGAGAAAGGTGTAGGATTATAAAATAAAACTGAAAACTCGATTACGGTGATAGCATCAGTACACAGCGCTAACTAACACAACACTTGCCAGTAGAGGCCACACACACATACACACACTTATCCATCTAAATGTGGACATTCCATAGAGTTTTGTTGTTTTCATACACAGCTAGTTTTAAACAATATAAGACAAAACATTTTTTTCTATTTATTTACTATTTCAATGTTTTCTTTTATTAAGGACGTCACCAAGAGATTTATCAGGTTTTACTAAGTTTTGGGTAAACATTTGTCCCCAACATTTGGTTAAATGAACCCAAACACAATTCGACACACACACACACACACACACACACACACACACACACACACACACACACACACACACACCAGAGAGGAATCGATGCTGTACTGGCCGCTATCAGATGTGGGTTTAGTGTTGGTGAGCAGCTGAGCCCATTACTGTCACTCAAACATCACTTCTGACGTGCTGTGGGATTTGTGCTGCTTTTTGTATTTTCAACTAAACTTCAAGACACTTGTGTAGTTTTGCCTAAGTGAGGGTTTTTAGCTATTTGTGCAGGTAATTTGGCATCTGTGTGGTACAGTTTTGCATAAATATACATGCAATAATACCGTGGGTTCTGTGGATTTGATCATTTTCCTGTTTTTTCCCTTTTCTATTCTGTTTCTGCATCTTAACAAGTTAACAAGTGCTTTTTAAATTAATTTGAAAATGAAGGAAAGTAATTTAAGCATGTTCGCATGTGATTTATGTTGTGTATGTTTGTACATTAAAGTGATTGGATGTTGTTTGTTATGTGCAGAAACACGTACATCAGTGATTGTCCACTGTTCCACCACTATCGCGTCGTACGCAGACGCTGCGTTCGTGTCGCCCTCCACACTCTCCTGGAACACAAACACACTGTCCACGGTCTTGGAGATCTGATCGGCTGGAGAGAAAAGATAGCAGACCCAGGTTAGTTTATTCCTTCTGAGGTACAAAAATGTGGACCATTCAGTAAACATTTCAAATATATTAGATTCTGATTTTAAACAGTTCCCCAAAAAGATGTTGTGCTAGATATTTTACTTTATGGAAATATCTTTCCATTCTACAGAAATAATTTTGATGTTTTTGTTCAGATGTGATCACTGACAAAACTCTAATTCTATATGTACCACAGAAAGTGTTTGGATTTGGAACAACGAGATGGTGAGTAACTTTCATAACTATTTCTTTTATTTCTCTAAATCATAATGATGAAACTAGTCTTTGGAAGCTGAGAGATCTGAGTGTCGGCTAACAGCGGCCGGTTTACCTTCAAGAACTTGTTTAGCTTTTACTTTATGATCGTCAAAATGTTTCAGACTGAAGCGCAGGAGGAGGGAGAACATTTAAAAATAAAATTTGTCCCTATTTTACCCTAAACCACATATATGGAGGAGCAATAAACTCTGTTGAGAATTGAAGCTGAAAGACATCAGGGAAAATCTGTGTTGTTTCTGCTAAGCATCTTCTCCCGGCCCAAGAGTTTCCTTATTACCCCCCTCTATTTACACACTAATGCTGTTTGTGCTGCCCCTGTTGGGTCTGGGAGACACTCCAGATTACATTACGGGGGGCTGAGGGATGGGCGGCCCCCGAGGAGTCTGATGGTGGGGGGTTTCTAGGAAGGGAAGGGGTGGGGGGCACCGTCGCCTGTGTTCTTTCATCAAAAGAAAAACCTATTTAAGCTGCACTTACTCAGTTGAAGACATCTCACCAGCCTTTGAAACGCGGCCATTGTTCTGGCCGGCGTACATCAGATGTTGCCACTTGGGACCATAATTGGAAAAGTCCACTTGGGAGATTGCCTTAGCTCGCCCGGACGGTCAGTGATGTCTCAGGTGAGAGAGTGATGGAGAGAGAGAGAGAGAGAGAGAGAGAGAGCTGTACTACAGACAGGCCAAATGTTGGCTCAATATGCTTTGGGTCCTGTAATCACTTATGGTGATTGACAGGAGAGAGAGAAAGATTGTCCGTTTGATGGAGTTTAGCTGCTGAACGCGTGGAGTTAGTCTGGCTGGGTCAGTCGTGACCGATAGCGTTTAGATTTAAACATCTAACAGCTACAACATGGTTTGAGACAAAGTCAGATTGATGGATCTGCTCACATCTAATGCGGATCGTTTGAGTAATCAAACAGTTTCAGTTAAGCTCACAGTGTGTGAGTAACGTGGCATTTTTATGTCACCAGGAATTGCAATTGCAAAAAAAACCTTCGCTCTCATTCAGGCCAGTAGTTTACATGACAAGACATTCATTTTAAAAGATAATAGTTAATTTTATTTCCAGTGTTTATGAATGAAACAAAATATTTAGCAAGAAAAATGCAGGTTGTTACTTGATTTATCCATCTGAATTGCTTTATTAAGTATTAAAAGCGGAGTGACATTAGCTTTGAGGTGCAGTGTGAACACGGCCGATGTGAATTAGGAACCTAAATATGTTTTTTGACTTCATATTTAGTTTAACATAAAAAAATGCTTCAGTCATGAAAAAGTGTGTGTGTCAGTCTCTCTCTCTCTCTCTCTCTCTCTCTCTTTCTCTCTCTCTCTCTCGTGGACTGAAATGATTCCATTCATACTCCATCCTTTTGTGCATGGAGAATATGACAGTGGAATTATCTTCCAAACTCCTTTCATGGCGAGATAATGCCTTATTGGAAATGCATACTCTGTGTATCTGCCTTCACGGCATCTGAATATAGGCAGAACAGCATGAATAGCCAGGTGCAGAAATGTCACGCAGCTGCAGCGTTGGGGGCGGTGGGTAGCTGTGGTGCTAAAGTCATACAAAAGAAACATTTCATTCTACATTGTTGCTGTCTTTTCCAGCAGGATTTGAACCCGGAGCTGCGGCGGGCGCGTGGACAACCCCGTTGCTTTCCCGTGGAGAATATGAATTTTTAATTGTGATGGCAGCTGTAAGATCATCAGGATCCGCAATTTCAATCTCGCACTGAAGGGCGGCGCTCACGCGAGCTGCTATTCACGCCCACCCCATTAAAAAAATGACTCCTGCCTCCCGCTTTGTTTCACCATGGAAACCAGACGTGAAGAGGGGAGAGGGTGAAGGAAAGCTTCTTGTTAAAGGCTGTTCTTCTGGACATCTTCAATGTCACCGAAATGGAAGCAGACGAGGTCACAGCCGGGTGTAAAAGTAAATCAGCGGAGCGAAACGCCACCCCGACAGCATCAACAAAGAGCAAAATCCTTTAGGAGATTTTGAGGCACTACAAAGCCCCCCATCCACCCCTGGACCGGTGGATAAACTCATTTCTGCTACCTGGAGGGCAGATTGTGATGAGAAACTGGTCCTGCCACCCCGATCTCCTGAGACTTTCATTCTAAGCTTCTATCAGATATAGAGGCAAACCTGTCAGGAACATGCCCAGCTCATATTTCAC
The DNA here is from genome assembly GCA_036877545.1 of Yasuhikotakia modesta. Classification (NCBI taxonomy): domain Eukaryota; kingdom Metazoa; phylum Chordata; class Actinopteri; order Cypriniformes; family Botiidae; genus Yasuhikotakia; species Yasuhikotakia modesta. Next base: position 11,815 of record JBAJNP010004258.1, on the reverse strand, counting down.
CCCAAAACACACAAACTAGATTTTCCTTAAAGAAAATGACGTTTCAGAACTTATTTTATGCATTGTGATATTATTCAGTTTTGCATAAAGAAACATTATTTTAGGACAATTTTTTTAGTGCATTACTTATCACTAATGATAAACAATCATAATGATAAACAAATATTCTGATAACTGTAATGTCATATTTTAATAGTTGTGTTAATGTTTGTCACATTTATTCACAGGTGAGCTTTCTGGTGCTTAATTTGTTGCCTTTAATTTATGCAGATTGTTATTTTAATTACCGTTTTACTGTAATCTTACATTAATACCATAAAATATATTACAGTAATTGAGTATAATAGGAGTAAAACATCTGGATGGATCACAAATTGTTCAGTTTTGAGAATTTGGGGGGTATATGTGATTCTAAAACAATGTTAACAGTCTAAAAAACTAAAAAACCTTAACAGTCTCCTTAATTCAACATGCAACGTTTTATTTGTTCATTTTTCTTTAGATTGCTGCTGAAACGTGACCTTGACTTCTTTTTGAGGATTTCACACTGATGTCTGGCTGGGACGGGTCTGCTGGTGAGTGTGTGTGTGTGTGTGTGTGTGAGAAAGCGTGTGAGAGTGTGTGTGTGAGAGAGAGTGTGTGTGTGTTGTTGTTTACAGGGAGAACACACTGTGTAAAAGAACCATGATGCACTTCTCATTATGCATTCACACACTCAAAGAGAAGCTAAATTTGGAGCGATGTGGACCATGTTCACACAGGGCTGATAATGAATGCGTCTCCAGCCTTTCATGTAATCAGACGCTTATGAAAAGTCTACATGCTGCTGGTGATATCACCACGTTCCCAGAATCCACAGGGCTCCTTCTCCTCTCTCTCACTTTCTGTTTTTTTCCAGTTTTTTACGTGTTGTTGGCATGAACACTGTCATTTATCTTTACAGTCTCAGAGATGTAAAAAACACGTTCATTTTTGATTTAGTCCAGCCTGTACTTTTGTCTACATTAGTTACCTGTGTGGTTAGTTGCCTTTCACTAGTGCTCAAATTTTGGGTTAGAGATTGGGTTAGTTTTATCTTGGACCGTTTGTGTTATAAATGTTACTGATGCTTCAGTTTGTCATAAATAGTTGCTTTATTGCTTTTCTGAATGTTTTTGGTAAACCTTAGAAACTGCTTAGCAACACACTACAGTTCACAAAATCACCTTTAGCAGTCATTTAGTGATGCCCTAGCAACCAGTCAGAACACTTTAGCAACTGCTTAGCAACCAATCAGAACACCTTAGCAACACCTTGGCAACTGCCCACAGTTCATTTCTACTTCTGATTATTTTGAGCTGCCTCAGAATAACTTGCCCCAGCAGAACAGCACAGAATGTGGCGCCGGTTTACTGCGTTTTCCCGGGAATCATTACAGAAAATTAATTAACTAAAAAGAGTCTTGGGTTTTGCATCACGGTTACGGTTGCAGTTCTGTTACTGCATCATTAACACGTGAAGATCGGGGCTCCCAGTGTCTCAGACGTTATCACCCAGCCCCAAAACAACCTATATTCGGTTAGCTGTCAAAGACACACAGCTTAACTCAAACCACCAGAGCTTCCTCACAGTGCAATAAGATCCGCTGCGCAGATCTCTGCGCTATCTCGGCTGCACGCTGAATTGCATTCTGTAAACACTCTGCATGCACTGGAGCGAGCAAAACCCCGCATGGTATTTTAATAGGACGCTTAATTACTGAGACAGGAAGTAAATACAGGAGAAAGAACATCACATCTAACTAATTACATTTTTAACGATTTATAAGCCGTTTATCTGTGAGTTACTGAACCTTCATCTCATATAAGGAGGAATCAGAAATGTGTCTGATAACATGTGATGTAATGTGATGTATGTTCACATGTTGTTGTGTTTTATGTTTCATAGCTGTATTACTGCTGCCATCTTTGTTTTGTGATCATATTTATTAATTATATTCGTATTGTTTTCACAGGTAAATGCTGCCCTAATCCAAAAGTAAGTATTATTACCTTTATATTTTGAAAAATGTCTTTGCAAAGTTAATTGATGTACTTTGTCTAACTTGCTAACTACTTGCTAGCTAACTATAAAATGGGTAATTTCACCAGCGCAGATACAGCAGAGGCAGACATTTTAAGTTGAGCGTTCTAGTCAGTTGAGTTTTAGATGGCAGCGTAAACTCTCACCGTTGTCATTGGTCAGCTGAAAGTATCCGTCCACCAGAGAAGCTCCGTTGTTGAAGTGTTGGGTCATGTGATCCAGCCAGTTTGCCTCTAAAGAACAGACGCCTCCACCCTGTGGCTGCACCCGCAGGGGCACTTTAACTGTGTAGTACTTTAGCTGAGCCTCACGGTGACCAGGATAGTTAAACAGTCCGAAGAGCTCGGCTCCTGTGGACACATGGGAACAGTGATCACGTGAGTGTAGAACATGTTGGTTCCATGAGAACATCTAGTTTTGACTTGAGACTAGAAAATACCAAACTTGTGGGCCACTAGAACCAACTACAACCATCTCTAACCAACCTAAACCACTTTCTTTCTGTCCTGTCAGCGGGTCACATGCGGTTGGCGGTTAGTTGTTGCTCTATGAGGTGCGCGTTCCGTCGCTTTAGCCCTTCAGACTTAATTAATTAGCTTGTAGCTTGGCTGAAGAACTAATTAGCTGGTGTCCTGGTCTAGTAATTAGGGAAATTAGGTAATATAGTGGCAATCCTGAGTGAGTATTTGTGGGGCCATCGTTTCTCAGCAGAATAGCTTCGCTCTTGGGAGAATTGACCATCCGTTCTTCCAAACGAGATTATGTTCTGTAGAAAAACAAAACACCACTTAGCTCTGCCACACAGAGAGGGAGAGCTCACCTAATGGATTACGATAGTGTAAGATGAATTTGTTTGTGTGCCTGACTTGGCCCCATAAAATCGTTCCATTCAGATCTATATTAGAACTAATGGGAAATTGACCAGAGAGATAAATATGGATGCACTTTAGTTTTGGCAGCGATCATTTAGATTGTGTCTGACTGCATTGAGTCGCTCGCCTCCTCTGAAGGGACCGGACAGAACAAATGAGAGGGCGAAACATCAGTGCTTTTCTGAAGCACTCAAGAACAAACGCAAAACAATAAATCATTAGCTGTTGTTTCTCTGAATGAGTTGGAGGCACAACAGGTGCCTCTGTAAATCTCCACAACGCTGAGTTGCTTTATTAAAGGCTTATTGTATTTATGTTGCTGGATAAAGGCAGTGTGAGAGGAGACACGATGTGATGTCAGCTAGTTCTGATGTTGAATGCTAGATTTCACTTATGATCTGTGGGCTGGTGTTGGTGACAGTTTTTATATAATATGTGCAATATATAACATAATATAACATAAAATATGTGTTTCAGATTTTAATAATATCACTGATTACAAACAGTGTCAGATCATAAAAATGTTTATACTGTATGTATTCGTATATGTTTTAGAGTAATCAAAATCTACTGAAAAACATCATTAAAAATGATTAGGAATCAATAAAAGGTAAAATGTCCAATTGCTTTGCAGTAATGAGAGTTTTTAGAAAATGTTCTTAATTCTTACTAGAATAACGTCACAGCGAAGATCTCAGTGACTCTTTGTGTTTTTTCCTTCTTTCACAGTTCAGTCAGGTCTGACTGCCATCACCTCTCTAAAAAAAGACGTCTTGAAGTACGTGTGAACGGCGTGAAGACGTTTCCTAACTTCTAAACGTACTTGATAAAGGATTTGAGGCGAGTTATAACCCCACGTCTCACCCTCCCGTTTCTGTCACCGCTGCAAACTCGCCTGACAAGGTCAAACGCTGAAAAAACTTATACCTGCAGTTCATGCAGCCAAAAACATGACGTGTCATTAACCGTTTGCTTAATCCCCCGCATGTGAATTGCATCACGTTTACACGAACACATCCGCAGAGGTCTAGACCTGCGGTTCCTGTGGAGATGATGACAACTGTGGAAATATTTCGGAGAGGATTTGTTTCCCACCGGCTGATTGTGAAACAGTTCTGATCCCAAAATAAACCATTCGGAAACTCCAGTTTTACTTGTGCCCTTCATACTGTTGTACCTCCTTTACGCTACAAATGTCCCTGTAGCTCAACTGGTACAGTATTGCGTGAGCTGCGCAAAGGTTATGGGTTCGATTTCCACAGAACACACATACAGTGCTGATGAATGTATGTGTTGAATGCACAGTATTAATGCATCTGCCAAATGCATGAATGTTAATATATTAACATTTCATTTCATATTTACAGATCAACAGCTTTTTAATATTCAGCGGTTGGTCACCCTGATGAATGAAAGCAACAAGCAACAACAGAGGTTTGCCAGTTTTAACACAGATCATTTAAGTGCAGTAATGAAATCTAATAAAGTCTAATTCTAGCCATTTATATTTTTTTGCATTATGACATTATTTTTGTAAATATGCATTCAGTTTCTTTCCTATAAACTGAAAAATATCTTTCAATCTATTTTTTGTTTGTTTTTATGATTGTCAGGAAAATGTCACATTGCAAAATAAAACTAGGCGTAGGTGTTACATTTTGGGAAAAATGTCATTTGACGGCTGTGGGACGGAACGTGAGCACAGCGTGTGTGTAATGAGATTAAATCGCTTTATTGCTGCTGTTTTTTCACTGCTACAGATGCGGTGAGTTTGTCTTTCTGACTGAAGGCTTCACTCAACGTCTTACTGAAGACCTGCAGCTCATCTGACCTCAACCGTTAGGCTTTATAGATGATCACCGGAGTGTCAGAGCGACTCCGGGAGGAAACGACTGCATTTATCAGCAGCAGTGATAACTCATGAAGATGCAGCGCTGGGGGACAGGACCCCCGGCGGTCGTCATTTCGTGGCTGAATGATAGAAGATGGTGCGGCATGAGGCCTCAGGCGCAACCGGGGGATAATTTCTCTGATGATGATGTCACTAGGGTTGGCGACGCAGAATTCCCAGCATGAACCACTCACGTGGCGCAGCACACGCGAACACAATCCCAGCTAACAGGTAACCTTTGTTAGAACAGGCTGATGTTCTCCAGAAATTGGTCTTTGAAAATGTTATTGCGGTAGCTTTAGTAGAACATTTTTAATGTTACGGATCAAAGCTTTATTCTTGAGTTGAATGTTTAAAAAAAGTTTGGATTTTTAAAACCAAAACAACATCTAAAAACTGGATGTTCTAGAACATTCAAAATAGCGTTTGTAACCTTTTTGTTACTTGACAGAAACACTGGGGAAATGTTCTTACAGTGTTAAATTGTTCGCTGGGTGGTTATGTGTCTCTGTAAGCAGAGATGCCACAGTTTTAGCAAAAATGGCTCCCAAGCTAATATTGAGAATGAGGTGGGCCATCTGGATACTGGCGGCAGAAAAAAGACTGAACAAAGCCTAATCTAGCACCCGCTGTGTGTGTTTTTGTAAATGCCAAATCTGTCCAATCCCATACGTCCGGGCCTTGCTCGAACACTCTGTGATAATGCCTTTCTTTAGCCATGAACAGACAAACACAGCCAGATGAGACGCTGTCGTGTCGTGTGTCGCCAAGCGAACAAATGATTTAGTGGGTCTTTCTGTCAGCGTTTTATAGCCGTAGTTCTGAGTAGTATTAGCAATAGAGAATATTAGCAATATAATGTAAGTAATATATACAAACAGCAACATGAATATTATGATAATTTTAATGCACTTTAGCATTAAGTTTTCTAAAGATGATCTTTCATGTCTTGTGATTTAAACTTCAGTAGCTAAAAAATGGTGTAAGTGAAGTTTAATTTATTATTGTGAGTTTAAATATAGCGTGGGCCATTTCAGAAAGGCTAACAATAGCAAGCTAGCTTTGAAAGCATAGGGGTCCGCCCCTCCCTGCATGGTGTTCCCTGAAGCCACGCCCCCTCCAAAAACCAAGCTGGATATGCCATTATTGCGTTTGGAGCGAATGCAATGAATGGATCAATATTTTACGGTCTGGCACCTTTACACATTTATTTACATATTGCCAGATATAAACCGTGTTTCTGTGAACGTTCTAGGTCAAAGACTTGTTTGCATTTACATGACATGGCATTTTTAAAAACAAAAGGAAAATATTGTTTTCATATAAATGTGCGGCTACGTTGGTGCATACAAATGAAAATATTATCATCCCATCTTCAGTTTTATATGAAACATTTTAAATCTTCAAAACAACAGAAGCAATTTCAGGACAAATATATGTTTCGAGATGTTTTGAAAGGCATCATTGGTAGAGGTTTAGTCTCAGCAAAGATAAAGATGATGAACCCACCACTGTTAGCCAGAGGCAAACCGCTGGGTGTCTCCGTGGGGTCTGTGATTTTGGCCGTGTCATTGTTGTTTTGTGTGAATGTTTCACCAGATCCAGATTTCACCATGGTGGATGTCTCACTGGAGAGACCATCTCCATCTTCACCTACATCCTGTGTCTGACGCTCACCTCCCCTGTTCTCTGCTGCCGGCTCATCTCCCGGCTCCTGCTCCTCCAGGGGGCTGGGGCTGGGTGTTAGCCCAGAGCCGTGCAGTGAGCTGGGGCTGGAGTGCAGGGAGAGGGAGGGTTCCTCTGGTTCTCCGCGCCGTAGCAGATGTGGGCGTACGCCAGCTGGCTCCTGGATGAAGCCCACGAACATGATGCCCTGATCTGCAGCATCCTGGATCTGCTGAGGAGAAACAAATACACAGTACGTACGTGGTCACTATAAAATGTCATTGTATGGAAAATATTTATGTGTTGAACATGAGGGTGAGTAATCAAAATGAAATGTTTATTTTGAGCTAGTTAAAAGCAGGGTAGGCCGTTTCAGAGAGGCTAGCAATAGCAAGCTAGCTTTGAAGCAGATGTTCTGCTTTTGGAGCACCCTTCAAAGCCACGCCTCCTACAACACATTAACGCAATACATACATAGTTTCACAGGCGTGTCACAGGCGTGTATCATCCTATCATTGCACTCTGGCCGAATGCAACGACTGGACAAACATTTTATGATATGTATTTATTAAAATATATTCAGACCACTTTGTTTCTTTAGTAATTACTTTTAGAATGTGAAAAGACTTTCAACCAACATAACAAAAAATGTTTCTAGAAATAAATGGTCTACTGTGCTTTTAAGAAACCTAAACACTTATCTGCTTAACAGGGTCGACCCACAACATCATTAACGTTGTTTTTGTTGCACTGTGTTCAGGAGAATTCTCAACATGGACACCGAAATAAAGCGACACCCTGCCAAGGGGTTTGAATTCGAACGAGATAAGAAAGTAGTTTCATTTGCCTGAAGTTTGCTGCGTGTAGAAACATTAAAAGCGTCTGATATGCCACATTACCCTAACAATAAAACACACCGCAAACAATATATTGTAAAACCAACTCTCTGTCTTCTACACCATCAGCGATTTGAAATTAGCAAGCGCTGATTACAATGGCAGAGGGCCACCATTGACCGCCTGCGCCTCCCAGATCAGTCGAGCATCTAACACTTTATTGTCAGTTTGCATTTAGAAGCCGATATTTGAATTCTCATCAAACCGAATTGAATTGTTAACTGTCAAGGAATGCTAATGATGCCGTTTTCCATTATGGGGCTTTAATAAAGGCCAGCCTGAGGCCTGCTACCTGCTATCTCCATCTCAGGTCTTCGCCCACACGACGAGAATCAGTTTCCGAGAGGCGCGCAGGTTATTTCCTCTCAAATTAAACCGCGAACAGGCTCGTCCTTTTCCCGACACATTGTTTAATGCATATTGAACGTGGACTCCGGGAGTCCTGTCATTATATTTGCAACAATGATGATGCAAATGAAATTGCATAGATAAGAAGTCATTTTTCTCGCTGGCTTCCTCTGTTGGTGAGAGGGCACTGAATAATTTCCGAGTTTGATATGCGTTTGTGGGGGGATTGAGGTTGTGGGGGTTGTTGTCGTCATGACAACTTATTGTGATTAATCACCTCAGCATGATAACAGCAGACGACTCTCGACAGGTTTGTGATCTATACATGATGACCGGATATGATATGGGAAATATGTACCTTATAGTTTCTTATATACCTTATATCTTCTTCCTGTATGTGACAGTTATGGCTACCGTGGTAAATGTATGCAGAGGTAACAGTTGCGTGTCAAAGAGATGATGTTGATTTAACACAGAACATTATGAGAACATTGGCTAGCTAGCAGTTTCGTTAGTAGAAAGTTATAGCAGCTGTCATATATTGTATTATATTGTAAAATTGTATTCTTAAGTTGTCAGTAAAGCATTTTAAATATTACAAAATGTGAACAATGTTTAAATAATGTTTTATCAACAGCCAGTAACGTTACAAAACTAAACGTTTGAACAGTCCTAGAACTTAAAAAAAGACATTTTTAATGTATTTTTACATAATGGAAACATTAACATGAGATGTATTCTTACAACGTTAAAGTGTTAACTGGGATGTTGTGTCTCTGCTTACTTTTTTCACGTATCCCTGGATGTGTTCCGCGCTGGGAATCTGCTCGGCAGACGTGCATTCCTCCAACTTCAGATGGTACGGCTCAAAATCTGCTGGATTCGTCTCCCAGCTGAGAAGACAAGAGAAGATGTTTTAATGTCGCTCATCTGACTCTTAAACAGGTGCAGAGCAGCAATAAATCACCAATAAACACAGAAGAGTTCATGCTAGCAAGCTGATAATATGTTAAGAAAACAGCCTTACACAGAAAACATCTGTTCATGAAATATTCTATTAATAGAAACATTTTGCCCCAGCGATGACTGGAAATGAACATTAGGAAAACATAAATGAGCAGCTTCGGTATTAATGCTGCTCTCTCTGTTGAAGTTTTTTTAAAACAAATTTTCACCAGCTCAAAATATGTTCAGTTTTTCTTCAGGACTGTAGCGTTAAGCAGCAAAGTGGGGCTGAGGAAGGCAACAGGACTGGGATATGACCCAGACTCGATCCTGGGTTCCCGAGAGCCGACAGCTCTTATGCATGCCGTGCTGCTCAGACATGCTAAGATAAGTAAACCGTTGCTGTTTTAATACAAGCGTTGGCTTGGGGACAGAACTGTCTGTTAACTAAATATAACCAACCAATGGCAGATAGAGGAAGTGTCAAAGCGCATAATTTTAGCTGTTTCCATTCATGATACTGGTGACAGAAATAGCAGGCTCCAGGTTTAAATATATACAGTCCTGGATTATCAAACTTAAAAACAGATGATGGCCTGTCATGTCCTAAAAATGGTCTAGCATAGCCAATGTGTGTCATATAAATGTAACAATGTCAAAGGAATAATAATGATAAGAAGAATGAACAATTGTTCTGACAGAAAACAGTTCATAGCATGGCACATATCACACAGTAATATAGAACAAAACGTGTAGTCACAGCATGTATTTGTGTTTTGTAACAGGCTTGAGCGTGGCTCATCCAATCAGAATTCGGAGATGGAACTATCAGTTTCATAAGCGTGAATAATCAGCACTCAAGGAAGCCCACGAGCAGCCTGTGAGGGTCTCTGTACAGTGTGTGTGTGTGTGTGTGTGTATGTGTGTGTGACATTTAGGACAGAGATTAAACCCACCAACTCAAGCTTGATCCAGCACTGCTCTGACTCACCTCTGTCTCACACACACACACACACACACACACACACATGCGATTTCACACATCCCGCCAACACACAGCCATCTGCTGCTCAAACGCATTTTCCTCACAGCGTTCATGCGACATGATTGTGTTCTGGGTTTAAGATGAAGATAAACAAATCTGATGAGCAACATATGCATACAACAAATAAAAGCTTTCGTACAATATCCCCTGATCTGTGTTTAATATCAGTTTTGCCTCATTAGCCAGCGGATCAAACAGCTTTATTTCTCAGAGGTTGCTCATTAATAGCTCATGAGACATTTACATCTGATTTTTTTGGTGTGGATCCAAATCCTTTTGATGCCAGAGTTCGGTTTCAACCCAAGCTGGTGTGAAAGTGGTTTTCCAAACTCAGGTTCACGCCGGTGAACTGCAACTGAGTTCTGCATAGTTACAGGTTATAATTAGAATGATGCAATCTGTCCTAATTTACAGAAATAAATACTGTTGATAGATTAATCGCATGATCCGGCCACACACTTATAATGTAAAACGTTAATCAAAACTCATAGGGCAGAAAATCATATTTAATGTATTTTAATGAATGTTGCAATTCTTTTGTGAAAGTCTTTGGGCTGAACTGTAGTAACTCTTGAAGAAAAGATTCAGAGAGTTTACAGGAGATTTGCATGTAAATAAATGCTTAAAATCAATGTGAATTTCCAGCTGAATTCAGTGTGATGATGTAATTCAGAGTGAAGCTTAAGCGGTGGGCGTGGCTTGTTTATTTTTGCTAGTAGTTGATTGGTTTTTCAAAGCTTGACATCATCAGAGAGGGACTGCCGTTCCAGAGGGGAAGAACATTTTCAGATTTTGATGAAAGATTACGAGGGCGCGTGAATTAAAAAAAATAATGACTTGCATGGGTGAATCATTTATAAAAAACCCTGCAATATTCTCCTCTGTCTCTTCTTGCCAGTCTCAGTAGCATCAGATACTAGCTCAGCATTAGCATCAGATACTAGCACAGATACTGTCAGCTTAGCATCACACGCGATATTGACGGACCGGAGGTCATTCTGTTGTGTGGCTGAGTGCCCTATCTAGGGTGGCATTGCCATGACAACACCCTTCATTCAGATCCATCAAACCAGCGTTCCCTATCTTTAATCACTACATTAATAATGTATCACATCTCTCTTGATGTCAGCTTATTTACAGAGCCATAAATAATGTTATTGAGGCATGTCGGTTCTAATGACTTTTGGTCCGTACCGGTACCCCTGCAAGGTGCTTTGCAATTACCAAAAATGATGCATAAATCAGCCACCCTCGTCGCCGGAGTGGAACTGTAACTAAAATTGAACACGGGGGGCTTGACAGTTGACATTTGGAATTATAAACGGAGTCAGCTATTCTGTCAGCTTCACACATTCGCTGCTAGGCTACCAGTAATTCCTGGCAAATCGCTTTAGAATGAACGCTGCCTGCCGGTTCTAATCCGTACGGGTGCGGAACTCGGTCACAGTTGTGCTCCTACATCCGCCCGGACCACAGGTCAGGATGAGCTACTATACTAGCGTGGTGGGTTCCCAGCTAACAGGGAATGTTTGCAGAACATTGGCTAATGTTCTGTAAGTGTTTTATCAGGAAACGGTAACGTATTAGAACGTTTTTTTACCACATTGTAAATATCATTTATATATATATATAGTTTTTTTTGACATGCATTTACATTATCCATAATTATTCATTNATATATATATATATATATATATATTTTTTTTTCTTCATAATTATTCATCATTATGTATATTCACACACGTATATATATATGAATAATGAATAATTATGGATAATGTTAATGCAACGTCAAAAAATTAGATGGTTTGAACATTCCTAAAGCTTTCAAAATAATGTCTTTAAGGTTTGTTGTCCTTTACTGTAAACATTACAGAAACGTTTTTTAATGGTTTTGTGGTTTTCAGAAGGAGGGACTGCAGTCGTTCCTGTGCTCCAGCGCTGACCCACACGCAGTGGCTTTACACAGAGGCTAATCCTGGGCTGGAACTCGACCCAGTCTCTCCTCATGAATTTTAAACACTGTTCCATACTTGTGATGTCAGAGTTCTGCTCTTCATCTCTGCAGCTTGACCAAAACTCAGCCTCACAG
>JBAJNP010004257.1:0-34449 GCA_036877545.1 Yasuhikotakia modesta | reverse complement strand
TGACCTCTTATTCTTCAGATCCATTCATTCATCTAAACAACGCTCTCTTCAGCCTAAATGGAGGGACAGGCTATGTGCTTAAACCAGCCTGGATGCGAGACCCCACAAAGAAGAAAACATCTAAACAAAACTTCAGAATCAAAGTAAATAACCCACCAGTTGACTTAACATTGTATTCCTTGTTAATTCTATCTGAATAACCCAGCAATGGTACATCATACATAACTGACTTAACGCTTTCCAGTATTAATCTGTCAAGTTGTGAGGTACAGTTATGGGAAAAGCTATTAATGGTGTTACTAATGTTTGTTTATCTAGGTGATAGCAGCTAGGCATCTGCCCAGTTTAGAACACATTAGCAGTCCTTATGTGCAGGTTGAGCTGTGGCCATACATAAGCACTACAGGAAGTGAAGACTTCAGTTTCAGGACTACTGTTTCAAGTAAGCAAAACTGGGTAAAGAAATAGTTTACCCCAAAATAAAAATAAGGCCATCCGTTACTCACCCACATATTATTCCAAACCTGTATGACTTTTTTCTTCTGTGGAACACAAAAGAAGATACCTTGAGAAATGTATTTGTGTACTGGTGGTTTTGTGTCCATACAATGAAAATCAATGAGTTCCACTGTTGTTTGATTACTATGATATTTCAAAATATCTTCACAAATGTTTTAAATGACGTTTCAATTATAATGTTGTTTAATGTGTATTTTAACAGAATATAATGGATTAAATCCAGTGTGGCTGGGCCCATGTAATCCACCCAGATATTTTAAAGTGGAAGAGCCAGATCTTGCTTTCCTGCGCTTTGTGGTTTTTGAGGAGGACATATTCTCTGATGCCAAGTTTCTTGCACAAGCCACTTTTCCTATTAGAGGTATTCGCTCAGGTAAATCCGACCAAGGTGTTTTATTTTACGACTTTGTACATTTAACTAAAACTGATGTTTATTTTTTTATTAGGGTATCGGTCTGTCCCTCTGAAGAATAGGTTCAGTGAAAACCTGGAGCTTGCCTCACTTCTGGTGCATGTAGATTTAAAAGAGGTGCAGGTAAGAAACTCACACAAACGGACTCTTACCGCTTTTCTCATTCCAGTAAGCAGTAAATGGAGATTTTGTCATTTGCACCGACTTTTGTATTTAAAGGATTCAAGTAAACAGCGTAACCCATAAGGAGTCAGAAGACCGGACTGGCCTGACAACAGCCATGTGGTGAAGAGAAAAATGTGGTTGATTTCTTTTGCTTTGGAAGATGTGTGTGTGTGTGTTCTTGCCCTCACAGAAATGATGTCAACTTGTGAATTTGCTTGTAAGGCTAGTAAGAACTTGGGCAGAATCAAAATAAACTGATATTTTATTTGCATATATATGTGAATTTGAGTCCCTCCTACAAAGAGATTTTAACTTTATTTATTATTGCAGATAATATTGGTCTTTATGAGACCATCTTTGTTATGAATTTGATTTCATATTGTGTTTCTGATGTTAGAACATTTATATAAAGACTTTTACAACAAATGGCTGAACGAGTGAATGTTTAAAAATGTCAATAAAAAAGCATTGAAATCTTTGTATTTGAAACATATTCACAGACAGTTTATTCTGATTGAAACTGGTTCACATATTAGGCTTATTTTCCTGTCAAAGGTGTGTTCTCATTACAACAGCCACAGAGCAGCAGCAACCCAGCTGTAGATAAAAGCAGATAAACACAGAAGAAATAAGGGGGGCAGTTCTGCAGAAACGTAAGGAGTCATGGGAAATGTAGTTATTTTGTATGTACACGACAGGGCAGCAGGAACCCCACCCACATCATATTAAGACTTAGTCTCAATTCAACATTGCAGAAAGAATAATAAAGAGAAAGCAGAGAAAATGAGACACTGGAAACACAAACAGCACAGTGAGCTCCACAGGTTATAACAAACAACTCAAGACGTGTGGAGAAAACGGTTTCCCAGGTAACCAACGTATAAACTTCCACTTTTTTTTGAGTAGCCATTGTCCCCGTGTTGAACAAGAAAAGATGGCATTTTAATATATATATTTTACAAAATAAGGGTTAGGAGGGGGGAACCCAGCCCCCTAAATTCCTTCCCCCCACAAACAAACATTTGTTTGCTGCTAGAATCAGAGATAACAGATTATTACAAACGTCACCATCACATAACCACTGCTTGAGTTTCACCAGTGTTCAGACCAGTTCACTCAGTTTTCATGCAACTTGCGCACAAGCACATGAACTCTTTTGGAAGCGTTGATCAAAATGGTAAGTGGCTGAAGAGGGGGGCAGGTGTAGGGCTGATCTCAGAACTAGTGATTTTACCCTTTATATTCAAATTTTATGATAATACAAAACGCAACATCTGCGGATGCAACATGCAAAAAGATATTAAGCAAACAAAAACAAAATTGACAAAAATGAATCAAAAAAATAATTAAAAGCAAAATCCATCAAACACATTGACAGTGCGGTTGGTCTAAGGAACAAACAGGTGACCGTATGCACTCGTCTCAGAAATGAAGGCAACAACAGTCTCAAAACAAACTGTGAGAAAGAGAAACAAGTATCTGACAGGAAATTATATACAGTCGTATGTACATTATACAGTATGCAACTACGCAAAACGACAAAACACAAGTTTGTGCCAAAGGTCATTTATGGCACCCTGTACTGAACTCCCTCAGATGGCGTCTATATATGTAAAAATTAAACGCACACGCAAGCTGGACCTAAAACTGACCTAAAAAGTTTTAAACAGGCCACACAGACTGTGGCACATCTGAGACGTCTAGTTATCTATAGTTTTAAGTGGGAGTAAAGACAGACACTCCTTTGTAAACATAGATCAGAATAAGAATTTCTAAAGAAAACCTTTTAATTATTATTACGACATTATTGACCATTTTATTTCTGACTGTTTTTTATGAGATACAAGATATTTTCTACAATTATTCTCCTTCATAACGAGTCTCTATGCTAGTCAAGATACTGACTATGACATTATAGCGGTGGTAAATTATACGTTTGAAGAGACGATCACAAAAGCAAGATAACAAAATGTAAAAAGATTAAACAACTGCATAACAAGCTGTAATGGACAAAGCACAGATCTTGGCTCGGTATTTCATTTTTATATAAATATGCAGAACATTTTGTAAATCCGTTATGGCAAAACACTCTCGGTGGACTCCTATTGACCACCAGAGGTAACCACAGCAAGTTTACAGATAATAATAAAGCCTAATAAACGATTTAAAAGTTAATAACGCGTCTATGTACAACATATCTGACTTTCCTCAGAGTTGCTAGGTGTTGCAATCAGGAAATGTTTTTAGGCACCATCTTGGTTCAGTATGCTTGACGAAAGTACTCGAGGAAAAACAAAAAAAGGGGCTCATACACACAGAGTAATCCCAGACTACTGTACTTCCTCAACAACACACTCTTAAATATGGGTGTAAAATTAAAATGACACTGTACAATGTGGCTAAACAGAAAGAAGACATGGATGAACGAAGTGTTGAACAAAAATGTCACTTTTGAGCAAAGCCCCTGAAATGTCTGCTTTAAAAATCTCAAAAGGGGAAAGATATTCGTTTTCTTTACAAACGCACATATATGAAAGCAGTGTATGGAAAAATATGCTTATTCAAGTTGATAAAAATGACTTTCAGAGTGACAGAGTTACATTGTTAC
The DNA here is from genome assembly GCA_036877545.1 of Yasuhikotakia modesta. NCBI lineage: Eukaryota > Metazoa > Chordata > Actinopteri > Cypriniformes > Botiidae > Yasuhikotakia > Yasuhikotakia modesta. Next base: position 30,745 of record JBAJNP010004257.1, on the reverse strand, counting down.
AGGTGTTTTACAACAGAGATTTCAGTTAAGATGCAAATGACATCAAAGCACACACACAATCAGAACAAAATAATAATAATGTGGACCTCCTCCCCGCAGGAGATCATGTCATAACTGTATTGGAATGTGGCTCTGATAGTTTAGGCCTTCACCTGGTACCACAGGGAAATGGCTGCAGATGGTTCAAGGAGAAAAAGACAAATCTACTGCGTCTCCAAGGACACGGAATAAAATCCATACTTGTAAAGAAAGTTGAAAAGGAAGCCAAAAGAACAGCTGACGTACACGCATGATGACAAAGGACACGGTTCCTCTGATACAGGCAGGAAATCAAAGTCCCCTTTATGATGTCATCAGAAACTAGGTTCCTGTGCTGTCTGATGATGTCATACTCCTGCATTTCGATGCCGCTGCGAACAGCGTCCTTACGTTTGGATGAGATGCTAGGCGATTCTTGAGTGCTTATGATGTTTCAGAAGGTCCTTGTGTTCAAATGATGTTCCTATAAATACAGTGTTGGTGATGATGTTGTGTTCTGATGATGTGTCAGCCATTTCCTGTGTTGGCTCTCATAAATCTCCTTTAGCCTTCATGATGATGAGATGTTTACCACGCTTCAGTGTAGCGAACATCCACTTCCTTTAGGTTGGGAAGTTTGGCCTGTGGGTGAGAAAACGATTTAGATAACGCGAGGCATTGCGCAATTTACACAAATAGGACAAGTTCCTGGTTTAGCGTCCTTTATTGTTCCTGGAACAACATTCTTATCAGCCAATCACGCCTCTCTGATTTTAAACTCAGTTCTAAGGTGGAATAATAGAACATTGTTTCAGGAATAACAAACTTTTATCCAGGAACATTGTGTAAATCAAGTATATATTGCAGGGCTACAATGAGAACAACCAAGAAGTGTGTAACGCTAGTATTACCAAATATAATAGCAAAAGTTAGTTTATGAAACAGACTGCTCTATCATTGGCCGGGCCTACAGGATAGCTCCGCCTCAAACTCATGGTTGAGTAATTTTTGCTATGCTGGTTGAGGTACTCAAAACAAAAAGAGCACAGATGGAAGACTTTAAACATCATGAAAATTTACCTTCAGGTCCTCATAAGTGTCCGCAGAGAGTTTTGTGCTGTTCATGTTCAAACTGCACAGGCTTTTCATAGCTGCAAGAAAAAGCAATGTTAACATTTAATTATATTACATATATTCTAAAATATGCCACAAATGTGTGATAAAAAGTGTGATTATTACAGGAATAATTAACAGACTCCGTCAAACAAGAAAAATGACTAGAATTATGGATTGTTACTGACCAAGAGACTAGAAAATTAATCATTTTAAATTTCAGTTCAGGAAACATGCAACTGGTGATAAGATGTGTGTTTGTTCTTACAGCTGAGGGACAGCAGGCCTGCGTCCGTGACGGGAGTCTCACATAAGTTCAGAACCTGCAGACAGGCCAGATGTTCTGAGAGCAGACGAAGTCCGGCGTCCCCGAACTGAGAGAAAAACAATACAAACCGGACAATAAACAACAACAATGCCTAACTGTTAGGAACAACATATACACAAATGTAATAAATTAGCAAAAAGCCACTAACTCTGTGTCAATGTGTTTAAATTGACTTTTTTTGTCAGACACAGAGTTAGTGGCTTTCTTGTTACAAGTGTTACAAGGTACATGGTATGGTTGTTTAAGGGCGGACTTGACAACAGATGGAATTATGGGATTGTGGCACTGAGTTAAAGAGAGAGAGTAGAGCGAGACCTGGGTGGACCACAGGTTGAGCTGTTTCAACGACGGCAGCTTGATGAGCTGTTCTGCACAGGCACTGGTGACGTTGGTGAAGGCCAAGCTGAGGTTCTCTAGGTTCCCAAAGGAACCGGAACTCAGCAGACGAGCCAAGTCAGCATCCTAAAGAGAAACACGGGCAAAATTTCAACACGAGGCCGTAATTTTATAAGGTTTAAATAAATATATAAACTCTGAGGTAATTATATACACAAACACACACTTACTGTAGACTTAGAGGGCAGGGTGAGTCGAGTAGGTCCTCCTTTTCTTTGCTACAGAGAAAAAAACAGTGAGGTCTGGTTTTATCCTGCAGTTCTTACTTCAAACACCAGGTGGCGTCTAAAAGTGTTTTCATTGTTCCACACATAGGAAGTCTGTAAATGGGTCAGTTCTGTGGAAACTGGAGCACTGCGTTAAACCAACAGGCTGTTCTGGTCCTGTGACGACACAGTAATGACTGTGCAGTGTTGCCTGTGCACACCAGTGTTGATGTGTAAAACCGGCTCACCAGTTCTTTAAGCTCTCTCTGCCGGTCGCACAGCTGCTCGTACATTCGCAGGCCGACCTGCGTGCTCTCCAGGGTGGAGATGATCTGAAGCTGAGTGTCCTTGTTCTCGATGATGTTATACTCCAGCATAAGACACAGGATCTGCTCAAAACACACAAACACACGCAACATGACTGACACATAATTCTACATAATTCCCAACTGCAGTGTTTTTAAACCACAGTGAGCTGCCACAGTTTAGTCTACATAGGTGTCTACTTTCTAATTCGGTCACAAAACCGTGATTTCATTCACAACAGCAAACATATTAAGCATTGCACTTTCCCCTTCATAGTAACAGAACTGTGATATCTTGTTATTTCAATAATGTTTGTTCTTTCCGAAACAAATTGTCTTAAGAAACTGGGATGCCTAACACAAAGCATTCTGGGATTGCCAAATCTTCAGAGCAAACACACAATGCTGCCTTCTATGACTGCTGGTCCAAACGTAGCCTCACAGAGCCAGATATTTGCCAATTGGCAGTTTATTTGGGCCAAGAACTGCCCACTTAGAAGAGTGGGTGGTGACCGTCCACAATACGGTTTGTTTACAGGTTTTTTAGGGGCAGGCACTATAGCTCCTGTTAGTCTCTGACTGGAACTGCTTATTGTCAGCTTGTTTGAGCCATTTTTAAGTGCAACATGCAGCAGAAAATGTGTGTCTTAAAAAAGCACCTTAATTTTCGTCCTACTACACCCAACAGTCTTCACTTAAAAGTGTGTATATGAGGGCTAAAAATGTTGCCATGGTTGGTAGCTCGCCAAATTTTTAAACAAAGCCAGTCAAGTCCCGTGTACCTCCACCATGGTCCTGTTCCCCCGCAGGGCTAAAAGCATGCAGGGTCCCAGTTTATTTTCAGCCAATGACAAGAGAAACTTCTTTGTCTTGTAGCAAGAGCCCATGAGAATGTGGACCTGTGGGGACGAAAAACGTTAAACCATAAAACAGATATAATGGCAGGAGAAACCGAAGACTAAACCAAGAAAGACATCTCGTATTTCACGCGAACACTATCATACCATGCTAGCAAACAACTCTCCGTCATCGTCGCAGGCCACGCCCCCCGGGCTGTACAGCTGGAACCAGCCGTCCTTTCCAGAACGTACACTGAGCAAACAGGAATGGACCTGTGAAAGACACACACACATGCGTACACATTCACAAGAGTCTCAGACTAACAGCCCATTGTTTACAGAGTCCACAGTCACAATATTAAGCAAGCATTCTGGTTAAACTGTAAATCAAACAACACCCTTTCTGTAAACTAGCGTTTCTATGTCCCACCTCTTGTCTGGGGTCCTCTGCAAATCTCTGAATAACATGTTTCAACTCCCTGTTAGAAACAAAAACAGGTTTGTTAAATGACACCAAACATGTGGCCTTAACACTTTCAGAACTTTAATATTTAACTAGGATTGTCACCGACTGGTGTTGTGTATCATAAAGCCTTAAATGAAAGTACAGTTCTCTACAACAAAAGGCATTTTTGCTAACCTTGTGTCCTTCTAAACCAGTTTAACTTCAAGAGTTGTTTTAAAGAGTCACACTGGGGCGTGTTTCTCTAAAGCCAGTTGATCACAGAGCCAATTGGTGCCAATTGGCGCTACAAAATCAGGCTTGTGATGCTTTTGAGAAACACAATCCTGGTTGATTTTTGTCTATATATTTACACTGAACGGCGACTGAAGCTTTCAAAGCAAAAGAACCACAAACTATGAAATAAATCCAATGTTCGTCAGGACTCTTGTTATGATACTTTTGTCAACTGGCAGTTGGCAAAAGTATCATAACAAGTATCATAACATATAATTGTTGTATTACTTTTAAATTTTTGTAACATTACAGATTTATTTCCCCCAATTAATTACATAATTTTAAGTTATTTAACTAAGAATCTCAGGTGTTGTGTATGAAGCGAGGGTTATATCACTTACTTTGTGAATTTGGCATGAGCGAGGGCCCTGGAGAGAAGACAAAGCAAACACAAAATAAAATGGCGTCATTTTCACAATAATTACACATGTTGCTTTATTAGCCGGCATGTAGGCGCTCTTGCCCTGACACGCATGATGTTACAATTTCAGATCAGAAGTGTCGTGTTTGTGTCTGTAAGGACTTCATCAAGCTTTCTGCATGTGTGTCACAATCTCTCTGGGATGCGTTTGTCTGTTGTTAACGTTTTCTAATGAAGGCTGGAAGCTCGGCGTGGCGTACGAGCGCAGGTGAGCCCCCCCCCACCTGTGGCAACAGCAGGGCTCTGCAGGAGACCTGTAATGATGGGACCCGTCCTGCAGGGCCAATTACAGTGGCCCCAGAGGAGACGAGGCGCCTCTCCGAATACCCACAATCCCACAGCAGGGCCCTGCTGCTGCACGCCCACGTCAGAACGCTCCCCTGCACGCCAGCCCTCCGGAGGGCAAACCGCTCCATGTACACAGAGGGATTTTCTGCACTGCAAAACGGTGAGGTGGATAAAGCAGGCCAAGGACTCGGTCACAACGGCCAGCAATGTGGACAGTACAGAGCCAAAGATCTGATAAAACATTACGACGCAGGGCAAATGTTTCTAAAGACGCTAAGCTGGATATAAAACACTGATTTTCATTTCATTGCTGAATTGTGTTTGAGTCTTATTTAAAAGATGTCTCACTCCTAAATTGAGATGTGTGAATCTCACACATAAATATATTTGTGTGTGTATATAATTTCATTACATTTATTTCATTATATTAAACAGCCTGTTGATATTAAACTATTACAAAACTAATCAATGCAGAGTCAAATTTAAACTTACTCTTTCGGGAAGGGGATGGGCTGTAGCAGACTGGCCAGTGCTGGTCTCCAGTCATCATAGTCTGATCTGTGGAGAGACAGAGGCATCATTTGTACACTGGCCCAATCAGATCAGAAACCAATCAGAAATCAGATAAGCATCAATGAACACAAAACACTGTTTATTTCAGTGATGGCAGCATTTGCCATGTGGACAGATTGGGTAACCATTACTAACTAGTACATTTTGGATGGTTTGGTAAGATTGATACCCATTTAAATACTGACAAAACCAACAAACATTTAGTTATGGGTGCAATTTGTAACATCAGCACCAATAGATGCACCAAACTAATGGGTTCAGACTGTTTTCCCAAACCAAGGGTTCAGATTGTTTCAGACAAACAGTCCTGCCCCCAAACTAAAGTCATTGGTTTGTCAGTGATTGGCTGGTCAGGATGCTTGCATAGCTGTAAGAGCATGTAGCTGATAAGAGCGTGTATTATTGATACAAAAAGTACTTTTAAAGGGGGCTACATGTCAAATAATCTGGACAGTAACATGAATCTACTACTATCTAAAAATTCAGTGGTGGCACACTCACAGCATCTTGAGGATGAGGGCGAAACAGCCCAGCACTCTGTCAGCATGTGCGGGGAGCTGAATGGACAGAGCGTTGAGCGCTGGGCTGACCAGCAAACAGTCGATCAGGTTGGGCTCGTTGTCACCCTCTGCTGGGGCCTTGCGCAGCGTGTTGGTGGTGTTGTTGTTACGCTCCAGCTCCACAAGAATCTCGCTGGAGTTGACGATGGAGGGTGGTGGAGAGAGGGGCAGGGCCGGGGGTGGGGACAGGGTGGTGTTTGGGGGTGGCGTGGGCGGTTCGGGCCGCAGCAGACGCAGTGGCATGGGCGGTTTCCTCTCGCTCTGCTGTTGACAACCGTTTCGGATCTCCTTCAGACTGGGAGAATTGTCCCGACTGAGAGAAAGAGAGAGAAATTTGCATGCGCTGTCACACACAAAAACAACTGTTTATTCTGACTACAAACTTGCAGTTAATTTGTGGTGAATTTGCAACAAACAAAACAAATGTGCCGCAAATGTGCAGCAGCTGTTTGCCAGTGGTGCACTTTTGGCAAGACAGAAATTTGGTCACTAGGGGCAAATGGTGTGTAATAAACCAAATATCTGCCACTGATTGTAAACAGAAAAACTATAAAAAACAGTAACAGCTTTTAAACTTGTAAAATGAATACTGAACCAACTAATTTCAAATTCAAGTGTTATGTGAATAGTTTTTTTTTTATTTTCTGCAACAGTTTACTTAGATACGGTTTACTCGGACACAAGACTATTTCCATTAAAGTGCTACACAGTTACCGCCTTGTTTGTTCAACAAGTCACTAAGTAGTTATGAAATGATTTAATAGCTTGAATGAATGAAAAACAGTGAGAGAATGGAGAACCTGGAGATCCGGGGAGTTAAGATTTGACTCTCCCGAGTCCATTAGAATCATGGAAACTTTTTGAAAATAGTTCCTCATTTCTCTCAGGTAGGATCTCTGTGGCCCAAAAGCTCCAGCGATGACACAAACAGGACATACGAGACCAACAGTGTCACTACAGCCACGTCACTGTTGTTTGTTATGAAAGAAAGTGTTTGGAAACGGAGGCTTAACTATTTTAAGAAAATTTAAAGACTGGCACAGAGGCCGGGCGCTTTGGAGGCTGGCAAACTTGATTCGAAGAAATGTTTTGTGCTGTGATCTCAGGGGTTTGCGCTACCTCTCACGGGGAAACTGTTAAATAAGACCTACCTGTTGATAAACTCTTCGTAGCATGAATAGATGGCTGCCAGGCAAACCGCCACAAGATTGGGGAGCACCCGAGGATGAGGGCATTGTCCAGTGGGACCATGCATGCTGAAATCATAACACATCAGAATAAGGTCAAAGTGGTAACTCCTCTGTCCAAGCACACGCAGAATGACAGCCAGAGGAAAACAAAGCTGTAACAGGAAGTAACTGAGCAGGGTCTGGTCCTAAACAGACCATAAAAATGACAGATAAAAGGATATTACAGTTTGTGTAAATATGAAGGCCTGTTCTTTGTACATAAGCGAGGTGGAGCCAAGATTAGATAACTACACCTTCCTGCCAGGCACAACGCGACAACATTTCTGAAACTCAAAGTGAAAGTGCCGCTCAATGCAACAAAAATCATAGCCAATCAGAGCGTGAGGACTAGTTCTATCTGTATATAGCATGGGTGGGACTTATACACCAAGCAACTGACCAAACCTAGTCCTGCTTGGTCAGGAGAAAAACCCAGATTTACCTGGAAAGCCTTTAACGCTTGGACAGGGACGTGTGTTTGTACAAGTGGAAAACCCCCCTCACCTGTGAATAAACTTCTTGACCACTTCCATGCCAGCGTTCAGTTCATTCAGAGCCAAAATATACTCCTGAGTAAAGAGACGGAGTCTGGGGCATTTCCCAAAGTCCTGGAGTGGAGAGAAAACAGCGAGTGTGAGTCAGAAACACGAGCAGCGGTGCAAGAAGACGTCTGGAGAAGCGTGAGGACGCACCATGTTGTGTTTGAGGATTCTCTGAACCACAGGAGTGAAGACTTCAATCACCACCATTGAACGAGGACGCTCCCTACAGTGCTGCATACAGAACACAGCCGAAAGATTCATCAATGGATACATACATTAATCATCACAATCACAACAACTCGTTCTCTTAAAGCGGCAGAACCGTAATACAGCAATGATGTCATATGACAATGTCATGGAACTACAAGCTGGGTGCTGTGACTAAAATCTTCTATCATGTTGCGAGTCATTTTATATCACGGTAATATTGTATCATTTAAATATTAAATAACTATGCATTAATTTATACATTAATTTATGCAACTTACTATTTTATAAATGTCCTTTTATTTTAAATTGAACTTTTTGTCAGACTCTGAGCTGCAATCTTTAACTGTTTATTTGGTTAACGAAATGTATAAAATTTAGTTACTGAAGTACATGACAGATCAACATGTTTGTAGGTTGTTCTGACAACAGATGTTTGGAATTTAAACTTAAGAGAATATCTTTGCAAGAACCTGCAATTGCATGTTTCAACCAGAGATGGCAGTAGAGAGGAAGTTACAGATTACAGCTTTAATAATAATAACAAAAATCTAAATATATTTCACCTCTGTTTTCGAAAACAGCCAGAAATATAAGCAGGCTCACCTTACAGAAGAATTCACAGAGATCAGGAGGCGGGTGGTTGTTCTCCAGCAGGGGTGCGATGGCCTACAGACAGATTCAAACCATTAGTCACCTTCCAAATAAACTTGCACAGTCTTGTTGCCTTTCATCCACATTTTCAGGGAATGCGATGTTCAGAGTCTGATCCAACACTGTGTGCATGCATATTCAGTTTTTATAGCACTCTACTGCATTTTCAAGTCAAATTCTATTACAGAGTGTGTTTCACTGAGCCTAAGACACATTATGTAACCCTGCCTTTGTTAGCGGGAGGGTCTCACACGCTCTTGTGTGAAACAAGCATCTTCATCTATCCAAAAGCTACTGAGAAACAAAAATGAACTCACCACAATGATGTTCTCGTGGTCCTGAGCGCTGAGGTTTGTGTTCTGGGAAGGAAGTGACATAAATGCAATGTTGACAATTCATTGGCCATCAGTTGACTCAACAACCAGCAAGTCCTGCTTTTAAAATGTTAATGTTTTTCTTGGGAAACGCTGCGTGACTCAAGGATACAACATCTTGACCGCAGGCCTTTGAGAGACACGTTTCAAACCTTCTGCGAGCTGAAATTCTTTGTATGGTTGTGTATGAAAGCTAAAGTATCATCTTCATTCATGTGCAAATGTGGCAAAATGTTGCATGATGATCTGTGATTGTCTAAAAATGGATGTTTTAAACATTACTAGAAAAATCGTATTCATGTTTTCGTTCCTTAATAGAAACATTATGGACAACCTCAAAATTATTAGCTGGGGAGCAATTGCTAATGCTTTGCTATGTGGTTCCTTATTTACCCTCTACATTTTGGTCTATTCTATAGACATGGTTGTTCCAAGCCCAAACTTCCAGATCGATTTAGATCTTTTTAGTAGACAACAATAACTCTCACTACATAGCTCACAAGTCTGATACCGCCTCATTTAAAACGTTAAAGGGACAGTTCACCCACAATGAACATTTTCCCATCATTTACTCACCCTCACGTGTTTCCAAACCTGTATGACTATTTTTCTTCTGTAGAACTCAAAAGATGATATCTTGAGAAATTCTGTGGTTTTCTGTCCATAGAACAGAATGGGTGCCACTGTTGTTTGGTTCAAAATAGCTTCTTTGGTGTTCCTCAGCAGCAAAAGTCATAAAGGTTTGGAACGAGGCCAAGTAAACAATGGAAGAATTTTTATTTTGGGTGAACTATTCCTTTAAGAGCAAACAAAATGGTGACTTGTTAAGCATGTGACGTACCTCAGCCAGCAGGGTGGAGATGATGTGAAGTGGAGCTTGATGGATGGAGTCATCCTGCAGAGGTGAGGTCAGGGCCATGTCCACCAGAGATCTGATCTCCTTCAGCACCACGTCCCATCGGCTCGGATTGTTCAGTACCTTGCGGTACTTGTAGATCTTTTTCTACGAATGAGTCAGCGGCAGACAAATAACCTCATTTACACACGTTTTTTTAATCAATGTCACCAACAGTTATAAATCATCAGTTTCAATGCAGCGGTGGTTATATATGCAGCAACTGCTGAAGAACTACAATATGACACATGACGTTTCTGTAAACAAAATGTGGTAAGTTGTGGGAATGTGGGTTGGGGGACGATTTATTTACACACTTGAACATGTATGTTGTTACATTTCATATCAAACTCATTTAGGTAGCATTTAGCTAGCTATACAGCAAATGGGTAGCTAAGCATAAAAACTACAATGCTAGGAAATCTTTGTGAAATTAAGGAAAACTCACTTCATATTTATTAAGTTATGATAAATCTAAGAAAATGTCTACCATTATTTTCTTATTTGCCACATGTTTTTTGTATAAATAAAATAAATCCTGTCATTATTTACTTTAACTATTTAACATCTACTTTTGTGTTCCAGTGCAGAAAAGTCCATCCAATGAGTTTTTTAACAACCTGAGTGTGATTAAATGAAGAGAGTGTTTATTTTTAGGTGATGACAGTCGCTTTAGATCGTAACGCCCTTTGGACCCACTGAATGCATGTAAAATGTTGCTCTGCATAAAACGACACGCAAAACATCATTCGACTGATGCTCTTGCAGGTTTCGGGTTTCAGAACGTTCGTGACCTTACCTTCCACTGTATGGAGTGAAACCACTGGTCTCGCAGATAGCTGTTAGCAGCCTGTGAGTGCAGACAAACATCCAAAAAATGAGTCAAACCGAGAAGATGATTGCAACACATGAAACATCAGAGGGGAAGATGGTACCTGCAGAAGGACCGTCCCTCCGGGGAAGCTGAGTTGGACACAGTATTTGGGGGCGTTGTCCCAAGAAAACAGCTGCAGGTCTTCTATAGTGCTGTAGGACAGAGGGGCCTCCATGTATCCTGTGGGCTGCAGAAACAGGAAGAGGCAAGTTCATATTTGCAGTAAACACGCTGAAACAAACCGCAGCCGTAAAGGACGTGACTCTGAGGCCTCAGCACACATCTCAGCGCAAGAGTCACTGAATTCACCACATACACATTTGACATCGGTCGTGGTTCTTAGATTGACAATTTAAAGCAAATTTACAATTAAGGCCAACATGTTAAGTTCCTCAGTGGATTGTAAATAACTCATCCTTTTTACGGTTCCTCTTTGCTTCTCGCTGAAATGACTGGTAGCTTCTTTACATACGTTCTTTGCCACAAGCTTATTTCTCAGTTCCACTCCTGACTGAAGTGCTGTGGTCACATGACCTCAAATGTCAACAGGCTGTTCCCTCTCTCCCTCCCTCTACAATAGCACACTGTGGCTCTTCCTGTATTAGCCACCCTCCCTCCTCCGCAGCCCGGCAACAGGCTCTTCCATTATTAGGGCCGTCCTCCCTCCGCATTTGCACAAACAGGCTATTGCTATTTGCGCTGCTCTCCCTTTAGACTCAAACCTAACCACAGTTCCTGTATTTGTGTCAGCCATCAAACTGAGCAGAGCAAACAAGCCGTTCTTTCTTTCACTCGTTCTCTCTGGCCAGGGTCTCTCACGTTCTCAAACAAACACGTGGCTGGAACAATAAAACAGACCTGACGTTTATTTACACCCCCATTCATTCACAGGTAGATGCACCAACTGGCTGTTCCGACCATCTTCTGTTGAAGCTTTGAGGTGCCGTTTGCAGATGGACGCTGATCAGTCCTCAGACTGACGTATCTATTGTGTGATATCTCCTGGTAAGTAATTAACCACACGTGCTAACAGCAAACGTTGTCAGAATGTTCTCAAAGTTCTCCCACAGTTATCAAAACATTCTTTCATTAAGTTTAAATATTTATGTAATATTTTAATTATATGAAGTATCAATAAGGATTTCTGTCAAGGAAATGTTCTTACAAGCTTAAATTGGTAGGAATGAGCCATGAATGAGGTTTACATACAGCGAGGCGAAAATCTCTTTAACATGTTGACATGACTACAATATCCTGTGTGACGATGTGAAAACTTGTGCTGAGCTTGACATTCTTACTGTTACTCACTGTTCTGTCCTTTCCTCTGTCTCTCTCCCTCCCCCTCTATCTATCTATCTGTTTCTCTCTCTTTCTCTCCACTTCTCTGTTCCAAGAAGTCCTCCGTTTCTTTCTTCCTTCATCTCATTGAGGCCATTTTTCATGGTGCAATTCTTCCTTGAGGAGTTGAATGGCTCTCCTCTCACATCGCTATGTTGCCATGGAAACAAAGAGATGAAATAGAGACATATGTTTTTTTGTTACCAAGGAGATCCAGATGGAATACGATGAGAAGAAAAATATCAGTGTGTTCAGGTGGCGTCTGTATAAGTGACACACTGGTGTAGAAAAAGGAAGAGAGATGGAGAGAGATAGAGATTCTGTCAGTGGTGCATCTACCAAAAGCAAACATGAAATCAGCATACTAAAGAAACACTGACTTCACTCATGACGGATGTGGGTTTTTCAATAGCTAAAAAAAATATTACTGTGACATCACTGCTAAAGAGTGATTTAAATGTTCCAATCACAGGAAACGTTCACTGCTAGTGCTGCCAAAGAGATTTAAAGTGCTTGCAATACAGTAAAATACAGTACAGAGAATGTTTTAAACTAAATAAACACAACAAAGAATGTTATTTACATTTTCTTGTTATACACTAAGATCACAATACACTGGAATGAATGTGACCAAACATATTGTGATAAAAGGCATTTCAGAACATATTTTTAAAACTGGACACTAATAAACAAGGGTGGGTTATAAATTGATGAATCAATTTCCAAGGCTAATAAATCAGCCTGTATTTGAGTTTGAGGTTTCTGACAAAATCTCAAACCTGGAAATGGAATAAAAGACTGACTGCCAACAAAAACTGAGCCCTTATAAAAGCTAAAACAAAAACATTTCCCATCTTTTTTGCATAATTGTTCAAGCACATTCACAAATTTTGTGTGAACGGTGCAAAAAACGACCGCGCTGCTATGCAAAAGTTTCAACTATACGCTTTGTCCCAAAGTAAACGTTTCCAGCTAAACGCTTTACACACAATGAATCAACGGCAAACCAGTCCAGTTCTCCAGAACTCGTCAGAAAAAAGAAACATCCAACCAGTAAAGCCATCTTCACAAAAATGATGAATGAGTAACACTGAACAACTGTTTTCTTGGTCATTTACAAACCCTCAAAACAGCAGAAGCTACAGGGAAGTTACTGTTTGGTGGTTTAGCACTGCATGCATACAAAACACATATTTTCCCAAAGACATCTGGCTTTCATTACCTTTATATCTGTTCACGTTTAAAAAATCAGAACAAAAATTATGGCATTCACAACAACAGTGGCACGCCATGAACAATGCTGCCAAAATTAAACCTGGTTAAAACACAACAAACATGCTGAGATTATACGTTTTTGTTTGTTCCCGTTCTGGTTGTCTAATCCCTCAAACAGGTTAAATTTCAGACTGCCGTCCTCCATTCATGTGTTAACCTCACACATTTGATGACCTTACACGGCAATAGGAAATTGTGTGTCAGGTATCTACATTACGGATGTGGCTGCGTCAATTCTGCTTCTAAACCTTAACAGCCAGCAGCGTAGCGGATAAAGAGTTCACACGTAATCAGCACAACTGGTATCACATGATACATCTGCCATTTTAATGATACAGCTACAAGAATTAAAGCGCCCTCTCGCACCACATTTACCTGGAGGGTGAACGGCCCCCCACTCCAGGAATTTAATGCAGTTACAGCAAAATGCATTGAAACAGAACTGAGTAAGGTTAGCTTTAATCTAATCTACATCATGTGACGCAATAAGTGTTGGCATACTGGTTGGGAGGGGTGATGATTTTGACAAACAACATTTGCACAAACCTGGTCATATTTATAACTGTGTATTATTTCAGATTAAAAATCTCTCATCGAGGGCTTTCTCCAACATTGTTTGCCAAAATAAGGGTAAAAATGTTCAGAATTTCATTCCAACATGCCCCCAAACTGCCCCTGAGCTGATCATGTGGATGACCACAGACAAAAGTCTTAAACATCGCATCTGGCATTCTGTCAAAATCTACAAAAATCTCCCCAGCTAACAATTTCTGTAGCATTTCTATTCAAGGTTTAAGGAACGTTTCTGAATATGTTGTATTAACATTATTCTAAACTTTTTTATTCTGTAATGTTTTTCAAACATTAAGTACACAAGAATAACGTTTTTGATATGGCATTGTTAGAAACATTCAGCTAACAAGAACGATCGCTGTTGGCCGGGTCATCAATAGCTTCGAAAAAAAAAAACAATGAGTATGTATAAACTTTTAACATTTCACTTTTTCGTGCGCCATCTCTCTGAAACACAACACCATTCTGTCACATTAATGCAAAGCCTCAACAATATCAAAACAGTGTTTGAAAGTCTCTCCTAATGGCTTTTCTGTGCTACAAAAACCCAGTCTTCTACATCTCAATTTCAGTGGATGGTATTCGAGGATCACAAGAAGTCACAATAGTTGATGTGCCCGGTCATCATGGCCGACCGCTTGTTTGAAAAAAACAACAACATTACCATTACCAAGTGTTTGTATCGGCACCGGTAGCACTCTAAACTCATCACGACCAGACCCGGGCAACTGTTTAGCTTTGAGTCATCAGCACTGCTCAGAATTCGATGATTCTTTCAGACCAAACTGTACAGCGCGGAGCTGCGTTTGTTAAAGCGAGCCCTCCAGCTAATCTGAGACAACCAGGTCAACATTCTTCTCCATATATCGGAAAATCACAAAACACAATGTACCCAGGTGTTCAGTGTCTAACACTGGTATCACAAAATATCAAAACACAGCAGTTAAACTCAGTGGTACAGCCCTCACCTCGCTGTGTAATGTTTATACAAGCGACGTGTTATGATCTACATGGACCGTGTTCTCATCTGTTACTTAATCTAATTCACAGGACCTGACACGAACGGCAACAGCGCTTGAGGGCATCACCATCAATGTGCCTTTAGAAGCAGGACTTTAATGTCTTTTATTAAAAGCGTGACCCCAGGGAATGTTGGCTAACATTCTCTAAATGTTCTCATAAAGAAACATTATCATAATTTCTTTTAACATTTATACATCAAAGCTTTATTCTTAAGTAGTTAGTGAAACGTTTAAAAAAGTTTTTATAATGAGGCAAAAATGTCAAAAAAATACTGGATGTTTTGAACATTAACAGAAATGTTTTTCTTACAAAATGTAAACATTAGGGAAACATTTTTACAACCTGAAATTGTTAGCCGGGATGGCAAATGTATATAATGTACCAACGTCACGCAAAGACAATTTTACCTCCGACAGCTCAGAGACAGAATGAGTCACATCTTTCATATCTTCTAGTGAAATCACTTTCCACAAAGCTGACTACAGTTATCGAAAGTCTGCTATCAGAACGCCAGCTGTTTTGTCTTCACTAGCGCAAATGTTCGTTAAACAACAAAAAAAGGAAAACTGCTGGTCATTTTTATCACCTGTCCATGATCACAAGCATCATAAGATGCTACAGCTGCGTTCTTCTAAGAACATCAGAGAGAGAGAGAGAGAGAGAAAGTAAAAAAAACAAGAAAAAAAGTTTGGTGACATATGACCCCAAGACGCTTTATCAGTATTCCAACGCCAAAACCAATATTTTGGGTTACATTTGTGCACCATTCTGTCTGTACAAAGATAAAACATACTGTTGCGTTAGGTCACCGCTCCAATTATTTCTTTCTATGTGCAAAACCTAAACTCAAGACAACCTAAAGACTGAAACTGACGTTATTTCAGTTTCTTTAGACCTTAATTTTTAACACTGACACAACAAACACATAGTTACCGCATAATTCGTGTCATAGACATTTATTTAAATCTGTATAAACTCATTTCCAGCTTCGTGTTTGAAACAAACATTAAAATATAAAACTTATATTCTTAAAATCTACAAAAACATACAGACTTGCTCCTAAAGCACAATGGTGAAACAGTCAATAGAATCACAAACAGGCCTGTCTTTGCCAAAAGAAAACATTAGCCACAGACAACTACCTCCATTAGCTCCGGTCAACTGAACCCGGGTCACTAGCTAAACATCTATTAGAGACCATTTAAGTACTAGAAAACCGATATTAAATGGCACAATGGCCAAAGTGCTAAGAAATTAATTCACCGGTTGCAAACTTTTACCTCAGTGTTTTCTGTAAACGCTTTCTAATAATTTAATCACTTAATCCCTTCCAAAATGACAACATATAGGAGCAAACACAAACATACAGTCTGTGTTTGGCCTGGATTAATCTCCGCGAACCTCACAAATCCCACGGGCTCCTTATTCTCCGAGGCTGGACTTCATCGGAGGGTCAGACCACCGTTAAACAAGAAATCTAATTCATTTTGAAACATTAATTTCAGGAAGAGGTTACCGACTAATATGATCACATCAGAACGATGAAATATAACAGTAAAAATTAAACCTTTAATTTAATTAGCCATTTAATGGTGGTCACAATGTCTCCCCGAGCAGTCGTTCACCGCGTCCTACACTAAACTAAAAACTCAACATACTTGTCAACAAAAACCCGGCGGCACCTTTAAGATGTTACTAATCTGACACAGGTACAGGGTGGAATTTAACAGCACAATCTGTAACAGTTACGGCACCTGTTTGTACAATTTCGTATATACTCCTATTAAAAATAACTATAATTAAGTTGATGCCTCAACCCTGTAGAAACCTCTACAGGGATCCCACTGTGATCCCACTGCGATGCTGGTTTTCCATAGACTGGCCTCTTAAGGGGCAATTAATACATATGTCCTGATGTTTGTGATTCTCCAAGTGTCAGGTGAGACTTAAAATCCTCAGAGAAATGGATGTGATCAAACGTGTCAGACCTTCTAAACGGATTATGTGTCAAAGATAAGAAAAACAGAAGAGGTTATAAATACTCCAACATCAGCCTTAAAAGTCAATTTCCAATTAATCGTCTTTAACAGGCCCAACCGACTGTATACCTGGTTGTTCACGCTGTTATCCGACAAATGTCGATAGATTATTGGTTTTAAATGTGGACATTTCACACGTTATTTTAGTAACTCTCCTGGACTAAAAATAACCCTTCATTATTGCATCCAGAAGAGACAGCAGGCCTAAAACATTCAATAGGGTTATACAAGAAATGCCCTCAAATTCAGGCCAGTGAGCATCTTTTGTGCACTGAAAAAAATCCAATGATTCCCTACAAGTCCAGGTTTGTCTCCCTTCACGATTCCCACCTCAGTAAAGTTTCCTGAACCCTGATCTTTGAGTTTGGCAGTCATGATAACTTATGACAGTATATGAGGCTTAGAGGAAGAGGAAGAAAGAACAGCCCATTGTTTAAATGCACAAATGAAACAAAGCCTTTAACATAAAACATGATCAACACAGACATCAGCAACAATTTCATCATCAACACACAATATTAATTGCGTCAACTTTGCAATAAGGTTACGTTGTTGCTATGACGTCAAAGTGCGCTTCCGGACGCGTTTCGCAACACGGACGCGTTTGCAACCGGGAAAAACACGTTTTGTTCACGGTTACGTGTTAAACGCGACACCGACAAGTGGATCTTACCGTGGCAGACACCAGACTGCTGTCCGTCAAGGTGAGGTGGTGCGGCTCCCACCTCCGTAAGAATTTGGAGGTGAGGAGCTTACTGAGGAAGGTCCGCGGGTGCTTGACCACGCACACCTGGATGTCTCCCTCCTGGAGCAGTTTGTACCTCATGCCGCTGCTGCTGTGGAGAAGGGTCCTCTTGCTACAGGGCCCCGCTTTATGGTTATTATTCCCCTCCGGCGGCGGCGGCTGTTGCGCGAACATTTCCCCCAGCAGAGGCTTGCTCTCCTCGGACGGATAAAACTGGTTGTTGTGCAGCTCGTTTCCTCCACCGCTCCCGTTAAAATCCATGTTTAACCTAAGAGCGAAATTCGTCGGTTCTGGTGGATGTCTTGTGTTGATTTCCAGGCCGTGTAATGGTCGTCCCAGCGTCGGGCATATAAAGTCTCAGGCGATCCACGGCGATTCGACCTCTGCGCTTTTAGCAATAGCGGTACGGACCTGAAAACGACAGACGGAGGTGGAAACAGACGCCATTAAATAAACCTGTCACGGAGGTAGGCTTTCAAGAAGTCCTGTGTTTCCTTATTATAGATCCTGAAATAATGTCTTTCCTCCCCCTCTCTTATCCACCGAGCTATTCAGTATGTTTGGGCCACTGCCGTCTCCATTCCGCCTCTCCGGTGCGCAATAGTCCGTCTAACGGCACCAAACGTGAGACAATAACCGCGCACGGTATCCACACGGTATTTGTTCTTCAGATGCTCAAAGTCATGGTTCCCTTTTCTGTCTTTTTTCTCTCCGTCTCGGTGGAGGAACCGAGTACTTCTCTAGGGCTGCGTGGATTGGTCCTGGCTCGTTCATGTGATACCGGAGTGACGTCAATGGGGAGGCGAACGGATGCGCGCCGCTGCTGTCTGCGCGTGATGGGAGCGCGCGCTTCCTCGCTCTCGCGCAAAATGGTGAAAGAGGGCGCAGGGTTTATATCACAGTGTCATGTTATGGGTTTCCTTGTTTAACCATCTGCCCTGAACCAGGTCGTCTGAATAAACATGCAAAAAAACGAGGCAGGTAAGAAATGTAACCAAAAGGTGACAATCATGTTTTAAAGCTGAAGGAAACAGGTCACCCTTATAAACAATGAATATTTCTCCAAGTATGTTATTATTTTCACTAAGGCACAAACTATGAGGAAGTTTGTGGGCTTCAAACAGCATTTGAACAATTGTTGTTGCACAGAGAAAAGTTTGGGGCAAAATAAAGTGTGAAATCTTGAGGTAAAATCATGTTTTTAAAATGCATTGCAGAAAATAAACTGTATTGAACTGTTGCCTCAGTCTGACGTTTGTGAAAACACACTTGTTCAAAGAGCCTGTTTATATACACCAATATACACCTCATCCAATAAACAATATATAAGTGAATCTGGTTGTAATGGATGAATATAATAATCTATTATTAAAATAGTAGCTATTATAAAAATGATGATATTTCATTATTTTCCCCTGTACCACGAAGGCCTGTGTGTTTTAAAGCATAGCTGCTGTTTTTTACCATTTTGAACAAATCTAAAGGTTCAAATATTCACAAAATAAAAAAGTTTGAGTTGTTATAGTTGAAAGCCTCAGTCCGACTTCTGTTTAGCTTAAACAGCAATGTCTGAAAATAAATAGGCCCACATTTGGTCATTTGAGGTAGATATTTATTCAACTGGATATTTCTCTTGACCGCTCGCTCCGATTTCACATTAACTGCACTAGATTTCTTGGGAGGCCGGAGCGAACAGGGCCACCCACACGCTAAACAAAGACTCAGTCACAAAAAATGGACACTCCTCCATCTGTGACAACATTGTTATTGTGCTTGTAATCGTTTCTTACGCATTTGTGGCACATTTTATCAGTACGGACCGTCACTGCGGAGCGGATGACCAAAACTGACAGATAGCGTTTGTTTGCATACCTTCCCAGTGCAAAATTCAAGTTAAAGTTAAATCCCTTCGTTCAGATACGCCTGTGCTCGGAGGTTTAAAATGAGTTATGAAATGGTGTTTCATATCAGCCTGTAAAAAAGGAAGTGAGATTCTTATCTGCTCTCTTGTTCTGTCTGACTGTTGTGCATTTAGTAAGACGAAATGGTTTAACAAGTGTGACCTGAGGGTTATCTGACTTCTCTGTCATGGGTTTAGTTTCCTAGAACTGTAATTCCTAAACAAAGTCATATGTACCCCAGGGAATACTTAAACTTGTCACACACAAGTTCGAAATGCCCCGATTTCCCAGCACTAATTTTGTAATTAATGTTACAGTAGTAAGCAGATTCCAGTTACTTTCAGTTTTGCTTTGTACAAAAGCAAAAATGACACATGCTTCCAATAAAACATTAAAATAACTGACTGTGTTTAATCTCCTGCTTAGGTTTTTAATTGATATATTTGTAACAGAATGTTTTTCTTCGCAGTATCAGCTGGTTTCTGTTTAAAAGTGACTGACTGATAAAACGTTAAAACACGTTTCATGTGATGTGTGTCCTTCAGAGATACTGGTAGGATTACTGGGCTAAATGAGACAAGAAGGTTGGAAAACCGTGTTCTAGAGATAGTGTTTAGTGTACCGTAGTAAATGAACGCTTGCACACCCCCTTTCCTGATGGCATAGTTGGAGAGGGTGGGATGGCTTAATCTTACTCTGTGTATTCAGCTGATACATTATGTGTGTATAACTTGAAGTCAGTACAGACAATGAGGTCATCACCACGAGGACTAATACAAGTCTGATTAATCTCAGGAGAATGATCTAAAGATTCACGTAGGCTGCCCTGCCTTTGGCTGACAGCTTTTTCCACGCGTGGTTTCCGGGAGAAGCATCACGGCTCTGCTGGGAATACTGTGGAAATGTTGTGCTGTGTAAGCAACCAAAATGGTAAGAAAAGCAACTAACATCATTTGTCTCTGTCTTTCAAATAATCTCCACCAACCAGCCTCTGAACCAGGAAATGATTCAATCCTACAGCCTCACCATAAGCCGTGAGGCCATTGACATCTTTCATCTGAGTCATGTGACTCAGTCATAGTCATGTGAAAATACAGATAAGTCTTTTGTTATTATATGATTGGTGGATTGAGGTGAGAGCTACATTAGTTGCTCACTTAGAAATCTTAAACCTTTAAGACTTTCAACTGAAACCAACATGCAGCTCCAGTGAGACAAAGTAATTCTTGTAATGGTTGTTTTCAGACATACTTGCGTTACTCAATCTGACCAAAGAATTAAAAAAACTCCTAACCCGTGTTTGGACTATATGTTGCACAAAATGCAAACAGAGTCACATGTTGTAAACTTTAGATGAAAGCGAAACAGCTGCCTGTGGCTGTTTGGTTTTTTGATGATGTGGCCTTTACAAGAAAACTTGTGTATGCACTGGAACTTGTTTATACTATGTGGTGGTTTAATATGAACAATTATACTCATTTTTACTGTTCTCCTCTCTGTATTCTTGTTGCAAAGTCTCTAATATGTAAGTCATGTAAAATAAGTCTTTTAACTTAAAGCAGGGTAGACCACTTTTTAATGTTTTGCATTTGGCAGTTATCATTGTTTTATCATCATGTTTTATCACTGTGTGTGTTCCCTGGAAACCAAACTCGCACCATTTACGCTGCTGACACATATGCCTTCAAAGCTAGCTTGCTATTGCTAGCCTCTCTGTCTACTCTACCTTTAAGCTCATCTCATCTCTGTTCTTAAGTGTTCCGGTGTGAATGATACATGGTTGCTAACTGAACGGCTTGGAAATGTCAGTTTTCTGCTCCAACATGTCCAACAAGTCTTTGTGCACAAAGTGAGGGCCATAAAAATGGTTTCCTAAGCTGTGGAAGAACTTCACTGGTGTGCACAACATCTAATCTGAAGCCAGGAGACACCTAGCATGCCTGTTTGAGCAGCGCTAGCAACCATCTGTGTTATAAGACCTTTGGTTAAATGAAGTTCTGTCATGTAAACCACCCAGTTTTTTGACAGAAATTGCTCCATCTTGTTAATATTTACTATTCCTGTTAATCCCAAATCCCCAAAATGTCCTGCATTGTTTAGTCATATGCACATGAACCGACACGCTCAAACACAACTTATAACAAGTCATACCTTACATCACCAAAAACCCAACTTCTGGTAACATACCAGAGTTATGCAACAATCTACATTTCTTTACAGGAAACTAAACTACCCCTGTTTGAATTTTTTTTTGAACTTTTTGGGACCAAAAATAACTAGTAGTTGGAAACTCCTAACCAGTTTTAAAAAGACTCATCCCAATTTCTTCACATCACCGGCCTTCAGAGATAACGTTATATTGTATTTCAATTACATAATTCTATATACTATTAATTATTTGACACTTAATACAAACGTGGTACTAGTTAGTTACTGTATTGCTTTAGATTTGGATTAAAACTGGCCCTCAGTTCAAATTTCTAAATTCAATTGCACTCATTTCCTGTCAGGCCACGACAAATTTAATAGTGTTTTAATAGTGTAACATAGACAAAGATATTTCAACATTACCTTTGACGCACATTGTATAATCTGACTCACGTCCCAACACATCCGCAAATATGGAATGAAAACATACAAGTTAAAACCTTTTTTAATCAGAACACCACCTCAAATAACAAACAGTGACAGTGTTTATAGTGAAATGAATGTGTTGGGAATATTCATAAGCATGTATTGTGTGTAAAGTTTGGCAGGGAACACGTATTACACATGGTGCGGCGTTGACAACAGTTTGCAAGTTTACATCTTGCTCTCAGACAGCAGTGAAGATCAACGTCACATAAATCAACAAAGACAACAGCATTTTAATGATATAGAAAAACAACAGTTTTGTTAGACACACTCACGTGGTCAGTGTTTTGGTGGAGACCAGTGTTGAGGATGTAATAAGACATTGTGAATTTGTTGATCTTCCTGCAAACTGTAAACTAAGTCAAGAACCTGCAAATGCGGTAAATGCAACCTTGACAAGCAGATTTTTTTAGATGCACGGGACCTTCATTGCAGGTACACCAACCCATGCAGAAATATCTGCACATACAGTAACAAGTAACATGTTCAATACAAGCACAGATAATAATGCAACCAAACAGGCAAACAGCAATAACAGTAAATGATAGTGTCATTTTATTTACAGTACAGTTGTATTTATAGTCAATTTACAGTCAAATGAAAGCAGTTTTTAAGGTCATTGGTTGTGTAATTTCCCAAAATATCTGACTAAACAATCGGACGCCAGAAAAATAACATTTTCTAGAGCAAATTTCTTATTTTAGCTATGTATCCAACTTTGGGGCAACAGTTGGTCCTTTAAGTACTGTGTTTAGTTTTCATTCCCGCTTTAAAACCAAGAAAGTCCTAGCAAAGCAAAAACGTTAGCGTGTGAAACTGTGGTACTGTGTTGCGGTGACTATGGAACGTTCATTCCGTCAACAGAACGAACAGCAGCAGCTGAATCGTGCCGAACAAATGGGGTCACCAGATGCCAGAACCGTCCACACTGACAGGAAAGCCAGTTCAAAGGTCATTCACGAAATATTCTCGCCACATAAGGGTGAGACCAGTGACTTGCATCTATTTCTGACATGTTGTGGTGTTTAGAGTCCCTGGATACGAGACCAACAGCAAAATTTGGTCATTTAAGACAAGGCAGGCCTCCACAAACCAGTCAGTCCTATAAAATATTTCCATCACCCTTATTTTCCTCATATGATAATTTAACACACATGGATTTAGTTTAGCATATCATTGACTGTAGTCTAACATGTAAACTTTAAACTCAGCAGGTGTGATATTCTTGTACGTGTGCGTGTTCCTCCTATATGAAAACAGAAATCTTTACCACATAATTAAGACAGTAAGTTTTAAGTGAATTAAATATGTTTGTGCATTAGCTGTAACTGGTCTCCTAACAGAATGCATTACAAACTGCATTATAAACTGAACGCATTATAATTAATGCACTACATTTGCAGGAAAACAATATATTTAACAGCAAATGTAGAATTTGAGATTACTATAATTAATAGGAATACATAATGACATTAATTAACTGACAGCATTAATATTGACACTCTTAAACTGTTTCAATAATGTAACTCTCTCTCTGCCTTGATTGTACAGTAGTCAGACTATAAACATTAGCAACAACATTTTGCTGAATACCAACGCACTGTTCCATGCATGACTAGCTCTGATAAGTTACAGATTTGTTCCCTTATTTATGTCACCCTACACATTAACGTCAACTATATGGTTTTAAATAGTGCTATTCTAACTTCCCTCTCCAAAGTGCTAGTGTCAAAAAAACAGGCAGCCTCAACTTCCAGGTAAAACCTAATGTAAACTATTCAAATACAGCGATAAAACAAAACGAAGGTCCCATCTATAAAACGCAAGACTTCCTGTGAGCGGGACACTAACAAAAGAGCCAAAAAAAGACTTTAATATATGTCCTTACAAAAGGCATAAAATACAAATACTAAATTTAAAGAAAATAATAAAAGAGGCCAATTCTTTGGAGCGTTTTCCCGAACAACCAAACCTCAGCTAAAGCCACTGCAATCCCACAATCCCCTGCTTCTTCCACCCACGCTAGCGGACGACGAAGGAGTGACACGATGCAGAACTCGGTGTGAGTTCTGTTTATATGGACTGAAGCCGGATTCTGAACTGGCCCTGCTGGAGCTGCAGACGAAACAGGCGACAGTTGGCGATACGAAGGGGCGCACAGCTCGTCTTACTGAGATCCGATGGCATCAGGGGTCTGGTGGGATGCCACGCCCCAGTGCTTCTGCGGAACTCACGGACGTAGTCAAAACTTGTGCCTGCGGATGAAACAAAGCAATTACTTTAAATGCAGTGAATGCTGTATTCTTCATTCAAACACTGTGCAAGTTTTGCAAATAACAATAATACGGAAACAAATGTTGTGGGTTCGATTTCTATGGAACACACATTACGAGGATGCGTATAACTGGAATGCATAAATGTGAATGTAATTACTGTAAGCACAGTATTGGTTTGTTGTTCATCGTTGGTTTGTTGACACTCACCGGTGTCTAGTTCTCCTACTACATATATGCTGGCACCAATTGGAACAGCTCCATACACAAAGGATGACGTGGCCTGAATGCAGAGGTTCTGGTCATCCAGGAGCATCCACCTGAGGGGAACACAAGCGTGGTGAGATACATGGATCATCTCAGATGTTCTCTGTCTGAGAGAGAGAAGAACATATATATTAACCTTTTCAGTTCGTCGTGAAAGAACTCAGACTTGGCGATGGTCATCTGTGTGGACTCTGGATTGTCCAGCTCTTTGTCTCTCACACCACCAAACACGTACAGCTCTTGTCCTATGCCACAAGCCACCGCTCCAAACCTGAGGAATAAACAAGACCGCGTAGCATCTACACATTTTAATACATGCATCACCTACACAGGGTTGAGTTTTTTTTCAAACACTAAGTATTAAACATTGATACCTCGCTTTTACTCCACCGTTTATGCTCTGGACCTGTGAAATTCCTCAAATCCTGCAGCCTGTGATATTACTTTTCTAAGCAATCAGATTTTTATGTTCCCCTGGTAGAAAATAAAACTGAAGGAGTTGTGTATGGATGTACATCACACAGACCTGGGCTAGCAAGCAAACACTCATCCTGACTGTAAGTTTTACACGCTCTCATTTCCTGCAGCAGATGTTAATCTAGTTTTGTTTTTTTACACATCAATTCGAGAATTAAGTGCATAAATCACGTTAATGACAACAATCAAAATTACGTTAAAATAATTCTGGTTGATTTAGGTCTCAGATGACAAAGAGACACTCTTAGATAACAGCTAATCAATGCTATCAAACTTATGTCTAGCAGAGATGAGTGCCAAATGCATACATTGGGAGTACAATGCAAACAATTAAGTGTTCTCGCATGGTGTTCTCCAGTGCAATAGTTCCTCACGTGTTCTCTGACTCGATCTGTAAAGCCTGATTCGTTCATAGCAGACCTGACTGTCTGTTTGTAACACACTACATTTAAAAAATACACACATGGACATCATTACACTCCAGATATGATGAGAACACCAAGAAAAATGACTATTTATATTTCTCCAGATGGTTATCAAATGTTTTCAGCTATACGGGTTAGACCAAGAGTTCCCTCGCCTGCTATTGTTGTTAAAACATCTGCAAAACATCACCGATCACAGGGTGCGTCAGTCGTTAGACCCTCGCGAAGACGTGCTGCTTAAAATGACATCTCTTTACTTTACCGTTTATTGCCGTCATGCACATGATAAAAAACAATCCTAATTTATATTTACAGAAAGTATTCCACGTTCAAAGAGAAAAACATTCCCTGATTTATATTTACAAAGCGCATTCCACATTCAAAATATTTGCGGTTTGAATTGCATGGGGCCCGGTTGCTCTGAATGACCCTGTTCTGAGTCTAATTTCCATTTAATTTTTCCATCTAGCAATAATGTAACGTTTTTTCAATAAGGGCCTGGTTATCTAAACATAATGAAATGACATCACCCTCTTTTAAGGGTAAAAACTATGTTTCATAACAAATCACTAGGGGTCAGTTTTGTAACATGACATTTTTGCTTAAAAACAGCCCTTCTGTATAAAAAGTTGCCTATATGAGTCTGTGCTTCTCCATTGCTAGGACACATTTTAATGTTAAGTTCTTATTTTTTATGGAACATTGCAAAGTTTACAATAAATGATTGATTGGTGCATGTCATTATTTTTGTTAAATTCACATGCCCTCCTAATCTTTATTCAACATCTAAAAAAAATGTATTTTACCCTTTAAAATGGCAAACCTTCTTTGAAGACATCAGTCTGTCGTTTTGGGCGGAGCTGGAGCCATTAACCAATCTGTCCACCGCAAGCTTTGAAACGCCTACTTTTCTTTAGCCATCAATTCCCAGTTGAAAAAACAAGCCACTCCCCTCATGTTTGTGCTTTTACTTTGAATTAGGCTTGTAGCTTCTGTTTCACTGAACTTTAAATGCGAGTCTCGCTGCTTCTGGGTAGGTTTTTGAATTCCTGTAGCTTAACAAGCACCAGAAATAATTGCAAGTGTAACATTTTACCTCCGCTCTATTAGGGGGCAGACAGTGGTCCACTGTTGAGTTTTGGGGTCATAACACTCCACAGAGTCATAAACTTTCCCGTACGATCCTCCTCCTATGACATAAAGCCTCTTTTTCATAGTAGCACAACAACCAAACTGAAAAATTGAGACACACAGAAGCGTATAAGAGCATTTTAATGCAAGCATGCACATTTTTTACAGTGTTAAAGTTACAGCTTACCTTGCGCACTGTGGTCATTTTTGGTTGGGTTCTCCAGACGTTGCAATGGGGGTCAAACAACTCCATTGTGAGAAGAACCTCAGTTTCACTGTTTTCTCCACCCAAGACGTAGATCAATCCGTCTAGCTCAGCAATACCAAAGTGCTGTCGGGCCTTAACACACACCAGGAAATTACAACAGCCCAATACTGACCTTTGGTGGTGACTTTACAGAACTGCACCAAACTTGCTCTATTATTTCGCTCCTAACTGCTACACAAATCATATTTGTTAATATAATTGTACATTTATGTATATTCAGTGCCAGGGTCTCAGGTTCGCTTCTCACAGAATAATAAAATTTACTGTATTGATAGATTCTTTGAATTCCTACACTGTCCCATGTGGACACTGTTGGTATTGTCCAATGGGAAATTTTGACTTGTTGATTCTGTGTGTAGGTTTGGGACAGGGATACCTGCATCATGTCTGGGATGGAGGTCCACGTGTTGGTTTCCGGGTCGTATTTCTCTCCACTGCTCAACACAGTGTTATTCTCATCCATGCCTCCTATGGCAAACAGGTAACCGTCTGATTGGACAAACAGGCCATCGGTTACTCATGCAAGCCAGAGATGGGTTTCCAAGCGCAGGTTATTGAAAGAAAACCCTACCGTGTTGTGCATATTGTGTGTTCAGTGTTGCCAGTTCAGTCCTAACATTGCCACTGGCAAAAACAACGCGCAAAACAATGCGAATGGCGACGGTTTTGACACCGTGCATAAAAAACACTTCAGCTTCTAGTGCATTGCTATTGTGTAAACATACAGAAAAGACAAACAACCTCGTGCTAACCAAACTGATGCGTGTGATGAACTCTAAACTTTCTGAGTGACGTCACACTCACCTGCTGACACAACCCCGTGTCTGACGCGCTTTTTCGTCATCGGCTGCAGCTCGATCCATAGCTGCCGGCTGCGGTCGTACAGGGGACACATGCAGCGCACCGCTGCCGTGGGCCTGCGAGCGCTGCATTACATCCCAAACAATGACAACAAACTTTAGTCTCAGTTTAACACATAGAAAGTTTTTTTTAACATAGATTAAAGCTGTTTTAAGTACAAATGTGACAACATTTCTCATAACACCTGACAGCTCAAAGTATAAATCATTGCCATTGCAAACACATTTTGCATCATCATGCGTCATGTACTTGCCCAATAACTGATTTCCTCTTATTTATAACCCAAAACTATCACATTGTGGCTTTAATAAAAACTCATATTAACCGAATCTCACAATGAGATTCATGCACTGATGTTTTTGCATCCTTATACTCACTTTCTCTCCTCACCCCCTACCGTGACGATACACTCGGAGTAACCGCGGGGTTTGAACGCAGCCAACAGTGCCTCCCCCTGCTGTTCAGCTCCTCTCAGGGTCTCCATACAACAGTTCCCTATCACCTCCCTCATCAGGGAGTCTCCCAGCATCTGCTCCTGGAGATACGTGCGGTCCAGGCCCTGAATCCACACGGCAGACATCACCTCCTTCATGTGGACCTGCAGTGACAGTACAGAAGAACAAGACAATGTGATGTTACTGTTTGACGTCTCAGAACGCAAAACATGAACGTAGGATAACATAAATAGCCTGCATGTCTGTGAGCAAATCAATATTGTTTTATGTTTAAATAAAGCATCGGTCTGATAAATCCACCACTGCTAGCAGAAGATATTATCTGCTGAATCATTAAACGATTTCTATGATGTTTTGAAGCCTCATTTCCCTTGTAAAAGTATGTAAACTATGTAGGCAAATTTCACAGTTTTAACAGTTAGACAGTAAACAGAAAGCGGTTCATATACATAAAAATAATTAACGTTTAATTAGGAATGTTGAGCATTCCTAAACTACAACTGAACACCTGAGAGGTCAAAGTTCTTCAGTTTGTGCCCCCCAAATACTGAACGTCCGTCACTCACTCTCCGAGCCTCAATGTCGTGTCCCAACCAGCGCACCACGGCTTCCATCGCGTGTCTTTCATTTCCAATGTTGAGCTTTTCCATGGACAGCAGCTCGCACAGCCGATCTGGTGGCTGCTCCAGGAACTCCTCCGTGTTGGCCACGTCTCGGAAATGCGTCTGCAGGAATTCCGTGGCCACGTGGTTGACGTGGTGCAGGCAGTAATGCAGGGAGAAGAGCCGGATGCCGATGCAGTTTTCCGCATTGATGCAGCTTTCCAGAAACTGGGAGCACAGAGACTTGAGATCCGTGAGGAGCAGAAGATCAGCAGCTTGGACCACATCCTGAATGGTGTCTTCACTCAGGGCGATCTGAACATCAGAACAACACAGTGAAGCTTTCGTTGTACACAGTAATGCACAATGCTAGCAACATGAACATCATGGGTTTGATTCCCAGGGATTGTGTTAGCTTATAAAGTGCAATGCAGGTCTCCTTGCGGTTACATTCATGTTAATGAAGATATAACTAAATGATACAAATATAGACATTTGTAGTATTTGTAAATGGATAAAATCACCTCCCCACTGAAAATGTAGTCCAATATCTGCCTTATGGTAGAGACCGAGATCCCTTGTAACTCGATTTTGTAAACACATCCATCCTCCTTTGGTGGGTTGTAATTTAATTTGGTCCTAGAAACATGTTGCAGAATCAGTTTAAACCACAATCACTTTGGGTTTAATATTAGCTTTAAATAATATCTTATATGGGGTTAATAATATCGTATAACTTTGATATTAAAACAGAGTAAACAGGAACTTCTGTTTCTGTTGGTCTTTTCGGTAGCCAGGCTTTTGTTATATATAAAATATTCTCAGGAAAATAACACAAAGGCCCATTTGTTTCAATGTAGTTTCAATACGTTTCTGCACAGAACCTTCAAACCACCAAGAAATTTGGACCCAAAATGGAACAAGGAACTGAGCCAAAATTTTCCAAAATGTTCAAAAGATAAAAAAGTCAGTCTCACAGATTTGCAATGAGTCATTTTAAAGCAGGGTGAAGTCACCTACTCAAACTAGCTCTGCTCAGCAGTTTCACAAGTTGGTTAAGCAGGTCACACTGTGAACTTAAAGACACACCCATGCGTTGCTCAAGGCTCCGTTACAAGTCTACGCAACCCCACAAGCTCTGCATGATCCGATCTCATCCATCCTCAAAACCATGCAAAACTATTCCGATATCCACACCTTATGTAGGGACTAGCGGCAGCCAGGACGTTTTTCTGAACAGGTATCTCCTCACCGTCCACCACCAGAACCGAGTCTTGAAAACTCTGGTCTTGTCTGAAAGACTGAAGGGCCCTCAAGAGCTTCTGGGAGTGCTGGGGGTCCGAAAACACTGACCCAGTTGCTGTAGGGTTTGACATGTTACCGGAACCACCCGGATGGACGAGTTAACTGTAAACACACACACACAACACACACACACAACACACACACAACAACACACACACACACACAACACAACGGGACAGTTCAGACTCTCCTTGCACAAACGAGCGCAACTTTAATGCGTGTTAACTCACTCTCTCTGTGTGTAGATGCACTGGAGTAAAGCGTGTCCGATGCGGTCCGATGCTTTATCTGGGCATAATAAAGTGTTTCAGCCCAGCCCGTCTCTCAGCTCACTGCAATCCGTCAGAGAACATTCCCGGAAAACATTCCCAAACTTCAGTGACGCTCCATGACGTCACCCAGAAGGGAGGCTTTCCATAATAAAGGCTGATGTGTCAAAATAAAAGCACTTCGCTACACGTTACATGGAAGAGTTTTAGTACAACTGTATCTCTATCTATCTATCTATCTATCTATCTATCTATCTGTCTGTCTGTCTGTCTGTCTGTCTGTCTGTCTATATATATATATATATATAAGTTCTAGTACAACT
>JBAJNP010004256.1:17261-34453 GCA_036877545.1 Yasuhikotakia modesta | reverse complement strand
ATCACCACTGACAGCGGGCGGATATAGTGAGAGTCACGTCACTTAATACATATGCGCATATTGTGTTTTTAACACTTACTATTTAAAGAAACTTTTGTTTACAGGTTTTTGACTGCTAAAACTAATATAATTTACCTTCGTAATGTGGATAATCTGAAACATCTTGTGTTTTCAGGCAGAGTACTGCAGTGGCTTTCTTATGTTCTGCTGTCTCATGTTGGGTTGCATCCATAGCACTTCAATACAGATCGGTCAAAATTTGCTTTCAACTTTTATCTACTTATGAATAGGTGGGCAATAGTAGTGATGCAATCTTATAAAGGTTGTATTGCTAAATTGTATTGTATGTATACAGATACATTTATTTATAAATTTCTGGAGTATAAATATCATTGTACACGATTCTTAAATTATTTACTACACAACATTATTTACAATATCAAAAAACGTGTATCTGCTTTATTCTGACCAAGTCTGAAGTGATGGGTGGGTTAGATATGAGGATTTATCTAGATAGATTTTCTGGTGTTTAGTGAAATTCATTTTCATCTTTACAATCTTCACTAGAGCTCCAGATCCTCTTCCCGCAAAAGAACCTCAAAGCATCAATGAACCACCATCTTTTAGCAGAGTAGTGTAACGTATGACAGACGTTTATTGACAAAAGGGTAATCGACAGGTAAAGGTCAAAACCAGTAAACAGGGATATACAGGAGATCCAGAAATGTAAAAAATGTCTAGCCCTCTAAGACCTGTGGTTGTAAAATTACAACATCATTTTTAGGTCTCCCAAAAACACGTCTGCATTTTTTTATTACACATAGTCAATGTGTACTGTTGTTTAGCCTTGCAATGCCTTTGGATAGTAAAATTTTTATAGGTCTCAGTATAAGGGCCATGAACTCATACGATCTGCAAACTGTACTGGAAGAGCATCTCCTTATTTTACTTGACAGGATATTTCAATACTGAAGTATGTAAAACCCATGACATACATTTTCTGTGTTTGTTGCAGTAGAATGTCTAGTTCATGTAAATACTTGGTTATTGTGGAATGCATGCATTTAATGTTTTTTAGTTTATATCTTTGATGTAATTTTACAACGACTTATGCATTCAGTCCACACTGACAGCATTTTAATCAACAAAATAAAATGTCTGTGCAGTCAGAAAGTCTTTTAAGATAAGAAAGGACAAAAAGCTTTGGACAAAAGCTTCTGCTAAATGCCTAATGTAAATGTAATGCTCTTAATGAATGATGACTAAAAAAGAACAATAAAGCCTAAACCCAAACATCTAAACTTTCATTTACTTAGATTTGAAAATATCCGTTTCAGTGTAAATTTAAATACTGAGTAATATTAGTGTACTTATTATAGGGATAGCTTTATGGTTTTGTTGTTTTCTTTAGGTCCAATAACATTTTAGCCACTGTTCTGCCACTGCCTGTGGTTGCATAAAATTAAGCAAGACTCACTATACCATTGAACGTGTAATGTGTATGTAACGTATACAAAGACACTGTACATTAAAGTATTATCTTTGTTTCTTTTGCAGCCAACTAACTTTACAAATCCAGTTTATGCTACACTGTACATGGAAGCTCACAACAGCTGATATTTGGTTGCCAGCACAGATGAGAAAAAAAGAGCTTTTGTCCCCAGGAGACAAAGAGCCACTGGTCAACCCAAACATTTCACCTTTTTAAGAATAAAAAAAAAAACAAATATATAAAATAGGAGCAAAATCAAGTGTTAGCACTGTATAAATTGTACAAAATGAAGGACTACTTTTGTATGTGATTTCAGTATTTGTTCATTTACAATCCTTCTGGTCATAACAAAACATTCAAAAAAAATGTCAAAACAAATGAAGTAACTTGTTTTTGTATAGGATGTAGGAGAGAAAAGATCAAGCAGATGAGGTCAGTTTTACTCTCCCCATTGCAAGTTCATTATTGTTTACACAGATAATTGTCTTCTCTTGCACAAGTCCAAGATATTGAGATATTGCAGTATTACATGAGTAAAACATAAATGGGCAAAAAGTTTGTTTCAAACAATTACAAAGCAGATTTTTGTTTAACTGATAATGCTTAAAATATTTTAGATGATGTAAAGATAATTGCAAAAAAATGTTCTATTCTATACAAATTTTCATCTTGTCATTTGTAAGATGTCTTTGAATTATACTCTCCGTCATGTTGCTTTTTTCATATGAATAAATGCTTTTCTCCCAGTAAATTTCTCTGTATTTTCCCACTTCATCAGCCCACTTCATTACAATAAAAATATTTAAAGATGTTATACAAGCAAAATGCATTTAATATAGCAACAAATGTCTACATACCAACCAATAAGCTGTTGATTTTTAGCTGGATAACAAAAATAACCATAATCTCAGATCAATTTCTAATCAAATCTTTAATTCATGTTCAGTTGTATTGAAAAATTACATAGCTTTAATAGTTCAAAATGCGTGAAAGCCTAACTTTGATAAAATAATAATGTTTATGCTGGGGTATGTAATAAAGTAAATAACATTGTCATAAATTAAACATTTTAATCTTTTATGATTTTAAGTTTCACTTTTTTGACCAACCAGGGACCTATGCAAGGATCCTGTTTGTTTACTTACCATCATCCCTGAAATACCACCAAACTCTCTTAGCCTACTGTATCTCCTGCCATTTGTCAGTGAATCTCCAACTACCTGACTGTCAGGAAACGGCATGTGTGGCTGGGAAATGAGTTTATTAGGCTGTACTGGCTTTCATCAGGCTGCACTGGATCCATTGGCTACTAAATCAAGTTTAAGACATTGATGGTAGCCTACAAAACAACCACTGGGTCCGCACCAAGTTACTTAAACCAATGGGTAAGGAGATATGTAGCTTCCAGAAGCTTGCATTCAACAAGTGAACAGCTGCTGGATGATGGATTGATGATGGCGCCGGATTGATGATGGCGCCACAGATGGCAGCCTCTGTGCGTAGCTCTCCAGTTGTTTTAGTGTTTTTGTTAGTTTTTCCTGTTTTTTGTTTTACAAACACAATAAATTTTACCATGGATGAACTGCTGAGCATTCGGCAGAACACACCACAAAACTTTCTACCGGTTTTTGAGTATTTGAACGTTTTGCTGAACATTGTAGTTGGGGGAGCGGCAAAACACTGATCAGACGCGCAGAAGGGGAAAGCGAGCCGGCACGCTCATTACGCTTCATCAGTGTGGATTCCATACTGTGCTGCCTAGTATACAATTAGCGAATCTCCACTCTCTACTCGTGTGTACATTCCACCGCAAGCGCAGGTGAGCGTGACGTTAGAAAAAAAAACCAAATCAGATCACTGACACAGAGCAAAAACACCTGGACTCTGTTTTAATAATTTTTGGGGATTTTATTAAAGCAAATCTCTTTAATTGACTGATTGAAGTGATTTTGAAGCTGCTGCTAATGATCTGGATGAACTCACAGAGGCGGTAACATCATATATAAGTTACTGTGGGGATATATGCATCCCTACCAGAACTTATTTGACTTTCAATAATGGTAAGCCATGGTTTACAGCAAAACTCAGACATCTTCGTCACGCCACAGGGGTAAGGGTCTTGTACAATCAGACCAGGAACACACTGAATAAGGAGATTAGAGTGGCTAAAAGGACCTATGCTAAAAGGTTAGAAGATCAGCTCACTTCAAACGACCCAAGTTCAGTGTAAACCAATACAAACTACAAGACACCATCCCCAACACTGAGGTGAATCAACAACTTCCCGAAGGCCTGAATGACTTTTATTGTAGGTTTGAAATCCCCCACACCTGCTCAGGTGATCTCTCCTCACAACTATTAACACTTCCAGCAACCCCCCTCTCCCCCCCTCCTGTCTTACAAATCAGTGAAAATGATGTGCAACAGATCTTCCGAAAGAACAAAAGAAAAAAGGCACCAGGCCCCAACGGTGTTACATCGGCCTGTCTAAAAACCTGTGCAGACGAACTGGTCCCCATCTTTTCACAGATCTTTAACAGGTCTCTGGAGTTAAGTCAAGTCCCTTCCTGCTTCAAACGCTCCACCATCATCCCCATTCCAAAGAAACCCAAGATAACAGGACTAAACGACTATAGACCTGTGGCGCTAACGTCTGTGGTCATGAAGTTGTTTGAGAAACTGGTTTTGGCTTATCTGAAGGACATCACTGGACCCTTACTGGACCCCCTGCAATTTGCTTACAGAGAAAACAGATCTGTGGATGATGCCGTAAACATATCACTGTACTTCATTCTGCAACATCTGGACAGGCCACGGTCTTATGTGAGGATCCTGTTTGTGGACTTCAGTTCAGCCTTCAAC
Source organism: Yasuhikotakia modesta (assembly GCA_036877545.1). Taxonomy (NCBI): domain Eukaryota; kingdom Metazoa; phylum Chordata; class Actinopteri; order Cypriniformes; family Botiidae; genus Yasuhikotakia; species Yasuhikotakia modesta. The sequence goes on along the minus strand of JBAJNP010004256.1, from coordinate 30,099 downwards.
ACCATAATCCCTACACTCCTCCAAACCAAACTGAACCAGCTCTCTGTTCCCAGCCCTATTTGTCAATGGAGCAACAGCTTTTTGACAGATAGGCAACAGCTGGTGAGAATAGGGAAATTCATGTCAGGCAACCGCACCACCAACATGGGCACCCCTCAGGGTTGTGTCCTCTTGCCTCTGCTCTTCTCCCTCTACACCAACGATTGCACCTCTAAAGACTGTCAAGCTCCTGAAGTTTGCAGATGACACCACCCTCATCGGCCTCATTCAGGATAGCGATGAGTCTGCTTACAGTTAGGACGTAAAAGAGCTGGCTGACTGATGCAATCATAACAACCTGGAGCTCAACACACTCAAAACTGTAGAGATGATAGTGGACTTCAGGAGGAACCCCTATGCACATTCCCCACTCACCATCATGGACAGCACCATGGCTACAGTGGAGTCATTCAAGTTTCTGGGATCTATTATCTCCCAGGACCTAAAGGGGGACACTCACATTGTTAAAAAGGCCCAACAAAGGCTGTACTTTCACCACCAGCTAAGGAAGTTCAACTTACCGCAGGAGTTGCTAAAACAGTTCTACTCCGCTACCATCGAGTCTGTCCTGTGCACATCAATAACTGTCTGGTTTGTCTCAGCTACAAAATCAGACATCAAGAGATTGCAGAGAACAGTTCGAACTGCAGAGAGGATCATTGGCGCTCCCCTGCCCACTGTATATATCCAGGGTGAGAAAAAGAGCACAAAAATTACCTTGGATCTCACACATCCAAGCCATTTCCTTTTTGAGCTCTTGCCATCTGGTCGGCGCTACACAGTCCCTAACGCCAGGACAACCACAATTTCATAAACAGCTAAACAATTTTCATAAACATTCTCATAAACAGCTAATTGTTCATCTTGTAATAAAAGCATGTGTAATAACCTTATTTATTATTACCACTCATTTCTTGATTTCTTAATTTATTTTTTATTTTATTTTGTATTTCTTTTGTCTATCTATACTTACATGTATACTTTAATTTGGAAGCTAATATCACAAAAACAAATGCCTTGTATGCACAAGCATACTTGGCTATTAAGCTCTTTCTGATAATGGTCTAGTGGTACCACAACACAAAAGCAAAAAAATCACTGTCACAAACCTTCTCTTGGACTGTTTCCGCCTGGTGGTATTAGAACAGCTTAATCTCTACCTATCTTGAAAAAGAAAAGAAAATCCATATTTTCCCCACCTGTCCAATTAATAACATGTCCCACTAATACTCTCTTGCTTTTCTTTCTTTTTTAAAAAACAGAAAATTGTAAATTTGCACTTGTAAATTGTATTACACTAGGCTAGGGAGACTGGTGCAACACTTCACACTGTTGCCACTGTTCGTTGGTTTACTGTTTTCATTGTTCTTTCATTTGTAAGTCGCTATGGATAAACATGTCTGCAAAATGCCTTAAATGTTAAAATGTAAATGAGATGTCACATGTGAAATAAGGACAACCAGCATTGGTGTACCACCAAGTGTGTGTCCTTTCCACACTGCTCTTCTCACTGTATACCAATGACTGTACCTCTCAGGCCCCAGCTGTCTGGCTCTTAAAGTTTGCAGATGACACCACTGCCGTTGGGCTCATCTAGGGTGGTAATTGGTGAGGTTCCCAAGATTCCTCCAAAGTACTGTAGAATCATTGTCTGAAAACCAGTTTTTCAGCCTTTCTTGGCTACTCTGGTCTCCTTGGAAAGTGTGTTTCTGAGCTTATTGTACAAACAGAAAGACTTTTCCCCCACAGAAACTAATGTAAAATGTGACACGACAGCTTGCGGTGGAATGTAAACACCAACCAGAATAAGAGAACTCACATGGTGAATAGAATGGCTTGCAGAAGTTTCTGCATTGTTTACTAAAGAACTGACATTAATGTAGAAGCAAATTCCACCACCTTTGACGATCTGTGTGATGTAAAACCGAACCCAGGTAGATGTAGACCTTTGTCAGGTATGGGTTCATTAGGCCAGGTTTAGGTGAAGCAGAAGGCGGCAGAGTGTGCAGAGTCCCTGTTCATCTTGTTTAGAGAAAGCAACTCATCCATTTTGTTAGGTAAGGGGTGAACATTGGCGAACAAGTGCATTGCTGGAAGAGGCATGCGAAATACTTACCAGTGCACCGGAACATTTACCTTGGGGGCCCTCACAACGTTTTGCCCAGGGGCCCACACAACCCATAATCCGTCCCTGTCAACGGGTAAACAATCCCATCAGACTTGGGTAATCCCCAAGTAAGTATAACACAGGTAAACGCTCAGAAATTATCACACAAAGCAAATCAAGACTTCACAAAGAGTTCCTCAGTCCATGATTAGAAAATAGCCTCCACCTAAGAGGTGTGGCCCAGGTACGTGGTTGTGGGAATTGTAGTGCTAGTATTCAGGAGAGGGCTCCCGCTGGCAGTTGGACAAAGGGAGCCACAGAGGCCGGATTCGTGACATGCAGTTTGAAGCAGATGCTCAAATCGTGAGTCATCATTAATGCACAGGACATACGCATTTTAAAACCACAAAACAAACTGTTTATCTACCAAGCAGACTCCATTGCGCTTCTTTGTTCGATGTTCATTGTACTGTGTTGATTTGCTTACCTAAAAGTCATTTTTGGTAAAAAAAAAAAAAAAGATTAAAGAGGAAGAGAAGAGATTGCAGGAAGACAGAATTTTAAACAGTATAGATGTGATAAAGATGTGGGAGTTAATCTGGTTATTTTCCGAATCACAAAGATCTTTATCAGAAAGATCTTTATTGGCAAGTATGTTTTCACATACAAGGAATTTGTTTTAGTAACAGTAGCATCCAGTACACACAAACAGCGACCATAACACCATAAAACCACAATATAAGATATAATACAATAAACATAAGGCAAAGAATTAGCTATGTGTGTATGTAAATATGTACAATATGTACAAATTGTAAATATATATGTACAATTTACAAATGTAAATTTAATTTACATTGAAAATGTAATTTACAAAGACCAGGTATTGCACAATTGTTATTAAACAAGTTATTAATTGTAAGGTAACATTTATGATAAAACATTTATGATAAAACATTTATGATAAAACATGATGGCCTGAGGGAAGAAACTGTTTTTGTGTCTGGTTGTTTTGGTGCTCAGAGTTCTGTAGTGCTGGCCAGACAGCAGCAGTGTGAAAAGATGATGGCTTGGGTGATTTTCTGAACTCTTTTCTTCACCAATGATCTTCTCAGCAGTCTGTACCGTCCTCTGTAGTCTTCTGATATCTGACTTAGTGGCTGAGCCAAACCAGACAATTATGGTTGTGCAGAGGACAGACTCTATGACAGCAAAGTAAAACTGTTTCAATAGAGATTGTGGTAGGTTGAACTTCAGCTGACAAAGGAAGTACAATCTCTGCCGGGCTTTTTTAACAATTGAGCCAATGTGATTGTCCCATTTCAGGTCCTGAGAGAGGGTGATGCCCAGGAACCTGAATGACTCCACTGCTGTAACAGTGGGGGCGCCAGAGCTGATTGTGCGGGTGCTAGATGTGTGTTCCCCCATTTTTACTAACTGTTGCCTGTCAGTCAAAAACTGGTGATCCACTGACAGATAGAGCCAGGAACAGATAGCTGGGGTAACTTCATCTGGAGCAGTGATGGGATGATGCAGAACTTTCCACAACAGTCCACAAACAGAAATCCTCACATAGGTCCCTGGTCTATCCAGATGCAGCCCCATGTTAACTGCAACTTCAACAGAACTGTTTGCTCTATAGACAAACTGCAGGGGATGCATTATAGACAAAATGCATCTTCTTCACTGGTCTGAAGTGCAGGAGGTGGGGTGGTTGAAGGTGATAAGTGTTGAGTATCAGAGTGGGTGTGGGGTATAGGATCAGCATTTTCAAATCTGCAGTAAAAGTCATTCAGATAAGATTCAGATTCAGTTGACCAGGTGTTGATTGCCTGCAGTATTGGGGGATGATGGCTTATAGTTAGTGATGCCTTTCAGGCCTTTCCACACAGATGCAGGGCCTTGGCTGAAAACTGGTTTTCCAGCTTTTTATAATAGTTCCTTTTAGCCATCTCAAATTGTCAAAGTGTTCCTAGCCTGCTTTTACAAGACTTTGTCCCCTTTTCTGTTGGCATCCTCCTTGGCTTGGCGAAGCTGTCTAAGTTTTACTGAGAACCATGTCCTAGTCCTAGTAGGAATGCACAAGTCCTCACAAAAACTAATGTATGATGTTACAGTCTATGTGAGGTCATCCAGATCAGTGGTAGGAGCTTCAAAAACACTCCAATCAGTGCACTCGAAAGCACACTGTTGCACACTGTTTTGGTGGTCCATCTTTCAACAGTCTTTATGATAGGTATGGCAGATTTTAGTTTCTGCCTGTAGGCTGGAATAAGGTGAACCAAGCAGTGACCAAACAGTCCTAAAACTGCTTTAGGGACAGAGCGATATGCATTCTTTATTGTGAAACTGATTGTTACTGACAGCAATGTGTTATAGTGTACAAAAGAAGGTCTTCTTTCCACAACCAATAGGAGAACTTCATACTATTTAGGAGTATTTCCAGTTGTCATGCCTGTTGAGTACAAAATTGATGATGATGATCAATGCTGTCTATGTCCCTATTATGTTGCAGAAATTGCTGAATAAAAAAGTTCTTGATAAGATGCTGGCTTCAGGTGAGACCTTGGAAACAGCAGTTACAGTGATGGCACACATTATAAGAAAAACTTTTTTCCAAAAGATGATCACAGAGTATCGTTTAAAGGGGACAGCATTCAATAATAAACTTTTGGCTCAATAAGGTTGTCATGCTAATATTAACGGGAGAACTTTGTAGGCACGAAACGTTAAATTGAGAAACTTACCATTGAGAAACATTTAAATCCAGAAACATTTAAAAAAAATCTTTGGGTAATGAGATTTGAAGGAAAATGTGTTTTTTAAGAAAAGTTAATTGGTGCACAAAACTTTAAAGATGTTCTCTTAATTCTGGCCAAGAAGCACCAAATGACAATAGCCTATCACCTGGATGTAAGCTTTTTCAAACCAGGCATAGAAATGGATAGGGTCACTACCTCACTTTTAACAGCCAATCTAAGGAGTCCTAACTGCAGCACAGTGCTTGTTTTACCCAGTGTTACCATTGATGGCATTAAGTATTGCCCAGACATGGTAGTTTCAGTTGGATCTTGTTCAGGTTTGCCAGAATTCATGTTATTCAATTCAAGTTATTCTGCCATCTGAACAATAACTGAATTGAATCTGTTATTCAATTCAAGTTATTCTGCCTTGGCCAACAAATTGGCCAAGGGCCAATTTTTTGCCACATTGAAGCATTAAATATGCTGCTAAAGGACATGATTGTATTTATTGTTTCTGTGTTTAACCTGTTTTTTTTGCAGAACTTTAGCTGGACAGGTCAATGATACTTTGTGTTATTGTACATGATGGTGACGTAAGGAAAGTAGTAATTTCAGAAAGACAAGCTGATGTTGATGCCTTGAAATGTGATAAAGAGAAGCTGAGAAGCTGGGCAAACCAGAGTTTTTATGAAAGATGGAACTTATCTTAATGTTAGAAGAGACATTAAGCATGATATACTGGAAGCTTTTGCAGGAACTATTTACAACTTTAGGGCATATCCAAGAGATGAAGAATTTGCCCAGGTTGCAGTGGCACTTATCAAAGCACACCCATGTTTGATCGACCCAGGATCCTAAACAGGCTCAGGTGGTTGGAAAAACAGCCTAAAAATTTAAGATGGCCAACTACTGAACACCACTGTGTAAATTTGGCTGTAGCGATGTTGCAGTTGAGAGAAAGAGAGATGCAACGATGGAACGATGGATGCTGTGCTCAAGAGAGGCATTAATATACCTGTTTGAATTAAATTTCTTGACAAACTTTCCCAATGGGGAGAAGTTAAGAGCGTACAAGAGTAGAACATTTTGAAAAAGTGGCCAGCACCTTTCACTGAAAGCCAGGTCTGTTGTCTCTTTATCTTTACAACATAAATTACCTTTTTGATGAAAAATAACCATTTTTGCTTGTGCATAGATCTTTGAAAATTCAGCTGCATATCAGGCGAAAAATCTCGGATCCGGGTTCTACACGGCATTGGACACACACTCGATGAAATTTTGATGAAATTTTGCAAGTGTGTTTTCCAGGCACATTATGGTGAGAATTTAAGAGTAGTTTAGTGAAGTTTTAATAGCCTACACTAATGGTCAATGGTAAAATCATTGTTTTAAAGTGATTAAAAGCTTAATTTCATGGCATCACTCTTCTTGCTTACCCAAAGCTCCCTGTCTCTTAAGCTAAAGAGAAACTCACACTTTCCTATTTTTAGTATGTTTAGGATTCAGATGTAGATGCAGACTTCAGTGGAGTTGATGTTGGCCTGCTCACAGTTTTACCAGAAGATGCTCCTGCCCAAACTCCACATGCTCTCAATGTTGACTCATTAAGGGCAATCACTCTAGAGGGAAGAATTGTCGTGGATGATGTCCCAAACTTGCCACTTGCTTTTTGTTGTTGGGAGGTAAGCATCTCAAGCTCAAACTCCAAACCCTTAAAAACAGTGTTTTATAAAAACTGTAGGACAATGCCTCTGCTGCCTATTAAATATTTCTATTTTAATTTAATAAAATAGAAATATTTTATTATATCTAATATTTTAATTTTTTCAAACTCAAAGTGAGCATTGGTTCTTTTTTTGGTCTTTCAGTTTAAATTGACTAGAGCCAGAAGTCTGTATTTTAGGAGTTTTATAAATGTACTTTGAGTAGACAGACAATTCTTCTTTATGATAAGCTATTATGTCTCTACAGATTAATTTTTTGTTATATAGGCCTGCATCAGTGTGGGGCATAAGATAACTGCTTTTACAAGTTTATTGTAATGTTCTTTACCTGATTTATTTTGCTGTATGTAGAAAAAATAAACAGCTGAGAATGTCAGACAAATACTGAGTGGCCTCTGTTTTAGTTGTACGTACAACATGTTCACTTACTTGAAAAAAATTGGAGACCCATTGCACATAGTTTTTTAAGTTGTAGTTAATATAATTTTGTAAGTAACATTTGTAACCTTAAGAGTATATTAACTGAAACTGAAAAATTAAGCTTGCATGATATTTATTAATTACTTAGAAAAAGTTTGTTCTGCTTACTTATTGCTAATTACAAACTTAACGTTAACCCCTATTAAGTTGAACTTAAAAAAATTTGGAAACCGATTGCCCTTAATTTATAGGTAAACATATCTAATCCGAAAACATCTTTTGCACATGCAGTTAGCCCAGTCACAGAGAAAAAAAGAAAAATATATCTTCAGAGTTGAGCCCAAAAAACCTTGGAGCACATGGAGCGCCGGTCTTGAAGGAGTCTAAACACAACTGAAAATAGCCAGGCATCTCAGTGAAGTCTGTCATGCCTGCAGGTGTTAGCAAACGGATTTGGTAGGAATTGTTACAATCAGCTTTCACAAGTAATGATATGCTAAGTTTCTAAATAGTAAGCCTGACATGACTGACTTTATTATTTTTGGTTAAATATGTTTTGGTGAATCTTTTGTTAGCTACTGCAATTCAAATTACAAAATCATTTTAAGACTTTTAATCTACCATCATAACCATGATGTAATTTAAATGTTTGGTTTTGCATACACAATATTGTGTGCAGTTTTATAATGCCACAGGTTGAAATTCACATGCAGCATGTAAAGATGTCAAATCTCTAGGCAGTTCTTTGCAGATTTAGCACTCAATTCATCCATGTGTGAATATGAATATTAAATACAGATGAATTGTATAGCCTATGCTGGTAAAATTCACCAAACCTAGTCATAACTGTTATCTGTATAGGTCACATAAGTTTTTGTTAATAGGTGTGAACAGTCTTTGAACAGGTTCAAAGACCATTTTTGCTGGTGAAAACTAACTTTCTTTCTGATGATCTCATTACATGTTAATATATCGTAACTGCTGTTTTTCTATGGCGATTTTAACAGATTTATTCATCAGAATTTTAGCACAGCAGCAGCTCCTATGTGACTGCTGGTTAACATTTTAGTTTCTAAATTTCACATTTCTTCTGACAACAGAAAATATACGAATCAGAAGAGCTTAAGGATTTGTCTGTAAAGTAGAGTATAATCACACAAAGTGTAGGAGAGAACAGCTGGGATAACCAAGACAGAATTTAAATGATACAATGAGTTGGATTTTTTAAAAAAATCTTTTGTTTTTCCTCTGATGAGTTTTCAACCATGTGCATAAATAAAATTTGAGCAATTTTGAGGAAGAGGATTATGACAGATGGTGTTTTTCAAAAAAAGTTTATGTGGCCTATAATACCTAATTTACAAATACACAAAGTAACAATGTAAAATATCTGTTTTGACAAGTATTTAAACTTTAAACAGTTGGGAAAGACATCCAATGGTTGTCAATACAGTTTGGAAACATGCATATGACAGCAGCCTAAAATTCCTAATAATCAACATCAATAATCATACATTTAGGTCATAATCATGCAGTAATAACAAGTCCTAAGATGTTACACACCAAGTTTCATGTAAATCAGACAAACACTGTGGTAAAATAAGTTCAATATAACTTATAATGGCAGACAGGAAGTAGTGTTGACTATCACAAATTTTGTATTGTAAAACTTAGCATGAGCCAAGTAATTCATAGAAGAAAGTTGCATGATAGTAGGTGACCTAAGCTAACAAAATTACAAGCTACAGGTAAAACAAGTGATGTCTAAATAGCAGTTAAACATCAACATTCTAATTGTTTTGTACATTTCCTACTGCACTCAAAAAGTGCTTGTTTCTGTAGGGGTGTTGTTTCTGTAACACGCTGTTGGGTTGATTGTGCTGGGTTAAACAGATTTTAAGTGGGTCATTTACACCTGAAGGTTATTGCACAGATAGGTTATTTATACTCTGGGTTGCGGGGTCAGGTTTGTTCTTTACAGAATTTTTGGCAGGACATGAGCAAGTTTTGTGAGGAATCAGAAAGACTGATCAGGTTCTTTAGCAGAAGCAAAACAGGTAAGTACAGTGTCTGTCTATGTCTTCTGTAACGTTTCTGACAGAACCAGGGTCCTTTATCAATAACAATAATAAGATATACAAGCTTTATAACTGTACCGGTAAATTAATGCAATTGTGACATGTAACCTTCACTGCTTAAACGACAACAAGTGTTCCAACAACTACTTAACAAATACTTATTTTACCATGAAATTTACCAATTAATTCATTAAAAATCCTACAATGTGATTTCCCAGATTCTTTCCCCCCATTCTGTCTCTCATAGTTGAAGTGTACCCATGATGAAAATAACAGGCCTCTCTCATCTTTTTAAGTGGAAGAACTTGCACAATTGGTGACTGACTAAATAGTTTTTTTGCCCCACTGTATGTGACTGACCTCTATCAGCTTGTTTTGTAATAGTTATTGATTCACTGCCAGAGTCAACCAGAAGTTGATGGGAATCTCCGATGATCATCGCCTGCAATAAGACACTGGCAGACTGTTCAGAAACATCACCACTAATCACAGATCAATAAATGCAGCAAGCACCACTGGACACAAACATAAGATGGACTTTAAAAATTATTTTTGAAGGATTTAAATGCCTACTTAAATTACCTGGTTGAGTTTCTTTCTGTAACGCTTGTATGAAAAAGACGTTGTTGTATTACAGAACAATAGTAATTTTGCATTCCTTTGTTAAATGTAAAAGTAAGACCCAGATGTAAAAGGAAATGACCCAATGTGTAGGTAATATTTAACCCAGCAACAGTTAATTTTACCCAGTAGTTGAGTCACATAAACAACCCAGACATTTAAGCTAAATTGTAAAACCCAGCATTCGTGTCAGTCCAACCAGCGCATGTTCTATCCAATAGTGACTCAAGGGTGATGTCAACATCTTTACAGCAAATAGCACATTTTATGTCAGTCATGATACAGCCTATTTTGTAACTTGTTATATCTTTTGACCACTAGGTGGTGTACAGTAACATGTATCAACATGAATTTTATTTTTTTGCCAGTCCAGATGCTACATGCTACAAGAACTTATTTTTTAAACCTTTTTGCTAGTAGTGCTAAATGGTTTGAGGTAGAGACTTCAAATTTGCAAAGGAAACGCTACATCTGTAGGGTTGCCACAAACTTCCATGGTGGAAGTAGATCTTGTATACAAATATTTGCATTTACAGTAGCATTACTGTGCATTCACTTTTGAAAAATACATTACAAACAAATACAAATTTCTCATTACGTAAAGTACATTTGAAAATAGACAGTTCACAAGCACTGCTGGGTGATTTAAAAAAATGTGAATGACAAAAATTATCACCTGGTAAGCAAACTCAACAACCCCAGCTCCTCTAGTTTGGCTTTGACTGAGTTTGCCCATCCCTTATTGGCCAGTGGGTTTCTTGGGGAAGGATGCATAATACCCTCCACTCTCACCTTGATACCTGCTTGTGATAGAGCCCGCCGAGCCCGTTGCTCAGAAACTTTGCCCACTCCAATAACCATGGAGACACCTAGTTCAGTGACCACCTGACAAAGGGCATTATCACATTGGGATAAAAGGGCATGGCGCTCCACAGCAGGGAGTTCAGGTGGTGTTAAGTTCTTGCCTGTATCACTCATGAATATAAGAGGGCACAAGTTGTGCACAAAACAGTGGCGGAAGAAGTTGTGTGGTTCACCACAAAGCTCCTGAAAGAACCCCCAGAAACGCGCTCCACTCACTTCACTTTGAGTACAGTCAAGGCCTGTGATTCGTCTCTTAGGGTGCTCATCCGCTGGACGTCCAACCACTCCAGTGATTTTTAACCAATTACGAACTGCTTTTACCTCACCAAATGGAACCTTGTTAAAAAAAAGAGAAATTCAGTTTGTTTCTTAAGTCTTTTCACAAAATCAGTGTATTTACAACAAACCTTCAAAGAAAAACATGACTGTGACTCCATAATTCGAACAATATAATATTGAACAAGAAGGATGATTGTTTCCTGAAATTACATAGAATTTTGAAAAAGAACACTATTAGTTAATGCCAACCTTCTTAAATGATCATAGCTTCCATTTTACAGTAAATGTGTTTATATTTTAGCACAACTTTGATTTAAAATAACCTAACTGTTTTTAAACATAACATGTGACTGTTCATGTAACTGACGGCTACCCATTTTAATGCTTTTGAAACAGAAGCGGGTTCTGCTTGCAGGAATTTACTGCCTGAAATGTAAACAACAATTTATCAACAATTATTAATAACTTTCAATAAACTATTTGATAGAAAGACCACCAGAATAAAGGACACACCTTACATTGATCCGCCACGCCATTTTTCATATTCATTGTGTTAGCAAGGTTGTGGGTTCGATCCCAAGGAATGCAAGTACTGTGGTCTAATGGTTAGGAAGTCAGGCTTGTTATCAGCAGGTTGCCGTTTTAATTCCAGCACCGGCAGGTAATAACTGAAGTGCCCTTGAGCAAGTCACCTAACCCCTGATTGTTCCCTGGGTGCTGCAGAGATAGCTGCCCACTGCTCCGGCTGTGTGTGTGTTCACGACATGCAGCATGTGTTCACTCCTTACAAAAAATTGGTTGACAAAAAAAACATGTCACTTGTTACATCCGCCGAGCCCATTGCTCAGAAACTTTGCCCACTCCATTAACCATGGAGACACCTAGTTCAGTGACCACCTGACAGAGTGCATTATCACATTGGGATAAAAAAGAGACACAACATTTTTTTTACAGAGAAACATTTTTGAAACTTTTCAGTCGGGGTTTAGACCACATCACAGTACAGAGACTGCCCTGATCAAAATTACAAATTATTTACTTCTGGCATCAGATAAAGGCTTCATGTCACTACTAGTTTTACTGGATCGTAGCGCAGCTTTTGATACCATAGATCATTTTGCTGCTGGATCGCCTACAGAATCATGTTGGCATTCAAGAAAAAGGACTTGCAGTGGCTCCGCTCATATCTATCTGACCGGTATCAGTTTGTACATATAAACGGGGAATCATCTGCCTCAATGCCAGTACGGTATGGTCTGCCTCAGGGTTGTATTTTGGGCCCTCTGCTTTTTACAATCTATATGCTTCCATTAGGAAATCTAATCAGAAGCCGGGGGATAAATTTCCATTGCTACGCAGACGACACCTAATTATACATAACTTCTAGACCCGACGATACTAATAACCTTACAAAACTGTCTGATTGCTTCACAGCCATAAGAGACTGGATGACTTGTAATTTTATAATGCTAAACTCAAATAAAACTGAGATTTTACTTGTTAGACCACACTCTAATAAACAGACCGCCGCCGGCTACAATCTAAAAAAAACCTGGGCCGTGATTTTGGACAGCAATCTGTCATTCGACAGTCATGTGTCAAACATTACTAAAACTGCCTTCTTTCACTTAAGGAACATCGCTAATGTCCGTGGTTTACTCTCTAGGTCTGATGCGAAAAAGCTTGTTCATGCTTTTATGACCTCTAGACTGGATTACTGTAATGCCCTCTTAGGTGGCTGTTCAGCCTCTCTCATACATTGTCTACAGTTAAATCAAAATGCTGCAGCCAGAGTCCTTACTAGGTCTAAGGAATATGACCATATAACCCCAATTCTGTCATCCCTCCACTGGCTGCCATCAGCTACCGTATTAATTACAAGATCTTATTGTTAACCTATAAAGCTCTAAATGGGACTGCCCCTAAATACATTACAGACCTTCTATCCCATTACAAACCGAC
>JBAJNP010004255.1:0-34456 GCA_036877545.1 Yasuhikotakia modesta | reverse complement strand
TTTTTTTTTTTTGTATTAATAACATTTTTCTTTTATTGGTCGGATGAAATATGCTAATTTTTTGAGATGGGAATTTTGGGTTCATGAGCTGTATGCCAAAATCATCAATATTATACTTCAGTTGTGTGTAATGAATCTAAAATATATGAAAGTCTAATGTTTATCAGTACATTACAGAAAATAATGAACTTTATCACAATATGCTAATTTTTTGAGAAGGACCTGTATATAGAATAGTTAGCCTCCCTGTGGTTGAAGACAAACACTGCATAAAATTTCGGAGGGGACTACACTCTGTTGCATCGTGTTTGGAACTCGCGCTCTGCTATATACGTAACACATTTATTCCTTTCATAAACGTTTTTAATAGGTTTTAATACAATACTATTTAAGCATATTTCTGTTTTGTAAATTCGCTGCTATAACTAGTAGTTTGAAGTCTTGTTCGTTGCGAGCTCCTTGATGTAAATAGAAGCTTCGGGCATATCCGGATTAAACCGAAAGTAAGAGGCTTCATGCTTAAGGACATTAAGAAAGTAATAAAGAGTATTTGAGGGTAAGTATAAATAAATAATGTGTAAACTACATATGTTTGTTCACCTACAATTATAATAGAATTAGCTTTTTAACATGCTGCTTAAATAAGTCATTTATAAAGGCGGTATTCTAGGTGATACAAACTCTTGTGTAGGCCTATTTTTATCGTTCGGCTGATGATTTTGTTGTGTTTGCTTTTGTGTAGAATTATTATTACTATTATAAGTTAATAGTGTTTTATTTTTCATCGCTTGTTGCGTGTATGCAACACAAGAAAATCCCAGATTTATTAAGCTTTTAAAAAACAAAGTGGGGCCATTCTGGTTCATTTCGAATTTCGGATGGAAACGTATTTATTAAACTGTATTGAAACCTTAAACCTAAATCATTGTAATCTACCATCAAACTTAACCATTAGCCTTCGCTGAGAAAGTACATTACTTGATTCGTTTATTTCACCACAACACGTGTTTGCAACATTAATATGTACAACTGCAACTGCCAGGTAAGAGCAAAATGACTTGGATTCACAGTTCCCCTAATAACTTATATGTGCTGTGTTCTGCTGGGAGAAGGGAGAGCACCACTTCTTTGAAATGAGCTATTATGGGGAAGGGAAAGAGGAGTATACTACCCATGAAATCTTATGTGGTGAGAAAATGGAAGGAAATGCTGGTCAGTATAAGACAGAGAGGACAGCATCTCCACCATTCAGGTTTGTGTCTGTAAAACCTAACCAAGCAAACGCCTTTAGCACAAAGTATATTCTTATCCTATTTTTCATTTGTTTAGTCATCACACCTATAAAGCAGCATCTCCAGCACTTAGTTGTGTATCACTAAAAAGTGAGGCCTCAATGAACGGACCCATTGAATTCAGTGATGGAAAATTGACCTCTGGCCTCAGGTAGGACATTTTTTAAAGAGAAAAAAGAGGCTATACACAGAAGTAATAAAGCAAAATACAATTAACCTGCTTTAACACAAAGTATATTTTTATCTTTTGTTTTCTTCTTAAATAGAGTGATGCAGATTTCCACAAAGCATTGTTTTAAACAGAAAAATATGTTCTTATGAATGTTTTTTCTGTACAAAATCAACTTTAAAAAAATGATTGAACATTAAAACCAGACTAGACAAAGGAGTAATAAGGCTAAAGTAACCCTAACACAGAAAGTATATTCTTATTATTGTTTTCGTTTTCAGGCATCAAATCTGTGAAGCAACAACTCCAGCACTTAGTTGTGTATCACTAAAAAGTGAGGCCTCAATGAATGGACCAATTGAATTCAGTGATGGAACATTTAACTCTGGCCTCAGGTAAGATGCCAACTCCAAAAAGCATTTTATAAAAATAAGGAATACATTTTTTAATGTTTAATTGTTAAGTGAAAATTTGAGTAATAATGTTGAATCACCTTTGTCCAAAAAATGTTTTCAGAAATCAAATCTGTGAAGAAACATCTTCAGTACTAAGTTATGCATCACTAAAAAGTGAGGCCTCAATGATTGGACCAATTGAGTTCAGCAACAGAATATTGACCTCTGGCCTCAGGTAGGACACTGAATGCAAAAAGCAAATTTTCAAAAAGCAAACCATCTACCTAACTGCACTTGCAGTTACTTGTTTCACTTTACAATGCTCAGTATTGTTCTACCTATTTTGCACAGACTGCACATTCTCTAAACAATGTTATGTTACACACTAAACATACTGCACATACATATTTTACAAAGACTGCACCCTGTCTAACAATGTTATGTCATTGCATACATATATCCGTCTGTTTTTACAACCACTGCTATTTGTTACTACTAACTCTTTTCATTCTATTCATATTCTGTACATATTCTGTATAATATTGTATATTACAGCTTTACTAAACTTTACTGGACTGTGTTATAGCTTCTTTATAACACAGAAAGTATAGTCTTATCTTGTTTTTTTTTTTAGGAATCAAATCTGTGAAGCAGCATCTCCAGCACTTAGTTGCGTATCACTAAAAAGTGAGGCCTCAATGAATGGACCCATTGAATTCAGTGATGGAACATTTAACTCTGGCCTCAGGTTAGAATCCAAATCTATAAAGCATTTTATGAAAATTAAAAAATACATTCTTTTGAATGTTTTTCTATTAAGAGTGATAATGCTGAATTACCTTTATTCAAAAATCTATTGAACATCGAAACTAGGCTAGTAACAGAAATAATAAGGCTAAAGACAAGCAAACGTTTTTTAATACAGAGAGTATAATATTATCTTGTTTTATGTTTTTAGGAATCACATCTGTGAAGAAACATCTTCAGCACTAAGTCATGTATCACTAAAAAGTGAGGCCTCAATGATTGGACCAATTGATTTCAGTAATGGAACATTGACCTCTGGCCTCAGGTAGGACACTGAATGCAAAAAGCTAATTTTATATCAAGGAAAAAATGTGTATTGATGAATTTTTCTCTACAAAAAGTAATGACATGTTGAATCTACTACATTCAATAGACATTGAAACCAGGCTATAAACAAAAGTGTTAATCTAAAGCCAAGCACACTGAGAGTATATTCTTATCTTGTTCTATGTTTTCAGAAATCAAATCTGTGAAGCACCATTTTCAAGTCATGTATCACTAAAAAGTGAAGCCTCAATGATTGGACCAATTGATTTCAGAAAAGGAACATTGACCTCTGGCCTCAGGTAGGACACTGAATGCAAAAGCAAATTTTATATAGAGAAAAAATAAATGATTGTTTATGAATGTTTATCTTTTAAAAGAAATGACATGTTGAATCGTCTTCATTCACAAATCAAATAATCACTACAACCAGCCCAAAAAAGCAGACCAGCAAACTCCTGACACTAGCTATTGAAATATGAAATAATTTCTTATAAATCTTTACATATTTGGGTATATTACTTTTAAATTAGGTTTGTTACGTGTGTAGCTGAGAGCTGGGCTTATAATGCACTTTCTCTCTACCATAAACAGAGAACAAGTTAGGAAAGCAGTTATTGTAACTAGGTACTGACTATAACTAGGTACTGCACTTAAGAAATATAAAAAAATAAGGCTGGTGTGGGCTTTACTGTTCATTAGTGGTCATTCAAGGTTGAGTTGGGCTTGTAATCAGTAGGAACACATTTTGGGTATGGGTTATATCTACCATATCTGACAAAAACATGTCACTTTCACTTTTCATTAAGATCTGACACCTGCTATTTTAGGCAGCACAACACAGAACCAGCCCTGAAAGGAAAAACACTTGTTAAAATGACTGGAGACCTGCAGCAGGATTTTCTTATACCAGTAGAAGATACCCTGCAAACAGTCAAAAACAGTTGTAAAGCTTTTGCAAAGAAACGGTATGAGAATGTGTTTGAGGGCATGAAAAGGCAAGAAAACAAAACCCCCCTGAAGACTATTTACACACAGCTCTACATCATAGAAGGAGAGGGTGAAGGAGTAAATGAAGAACATGAGGTCATACAAATGGAGAAAACACCCTTAATGCAACAGTTACAAGGTACAGCCATCAACTGCAATGACATTTTTGATCCCTTACCTAACCCCAAATGTGACAAAGACAGAAAAGAGCAAAAAGTCAAGATGAAGATTGTTTTTACTAAAGGGATCGCTGGAATTGGAAAGACAGTCTCTGTGCAGAAGTTTATTTTAGATTGGGCTGAAGGAAAAGCAAACCATAATGTAGATTTTGTTTTTATGCTTCCATTTCGAGAGATAAACCTGATCAAAAATTGTCAGTACAGCCTTCACAGACTTCTGCTTGACTTTCACCCGGAACTTCAAAATCTTGACCCCAAAAGATACGAAGAGTGTAAAATTGTTTTAATCTTTGATGGTCTGGATGAAAACCGAATTACCCTGGAGTTCTCAGACAGTAAACAAGTTTCTGATGTATCTCAGATATCATCAGTGGGTGGGTTAATGACAAGCCTCATCAAAGGAGAGCTGCTTGACTCTGCACTCATCTGGATAACCTCCAGACCATCAGCTGCCAGTCAGATCCCCAGTAAATATATAAACCGTATGACAGAAATTCAAGGATTCAATGACTCTCAAAAGGAGGAATATTTTAAGAAGAGAATCAGTGATCAGCACCAAGCCAACAAAATCATCTCGCACATTAAAACATCCAGAAGCCTTCACATCATGTGCCACATACCAGTCTTCTGCTGGATCTCAGCCACTGTGCTTCAAGACGTCCTACGACAGGACAATTCAGATGTCCCTAAAACACTGACAGAAATGTACATACACTTCCTGCTCCTTCAGATAAACATAAAGAATCAGAAGTATGATGAGAGGGGTGAGCGTGATCTCATAAAGCTCTTGAAGTCAAACCAAGAAGTGATTTTGAAACTTGCTAAACTCGCTTTCAAACAGTTGATAAAGGGCAATGTCATGTTCTATGAGGAAGACCTAAACGATTGTGGCATTGATTTTTCCAAGACCTCTGTGTTTTCTGGGATCTGCACTGAGATCTTTAAAGAGGAATCTGTGATTTGTCAGAAGAAAGTCTACTCTTTCGTACATCTGAGCTTTCAGGAATTTCTTGCTGCATTTTACGCCTTTTATTGCTATGTTCATAAGACATCTGAAGCCCTGAAACATTTTGATTTTCTTCAAAATTTTCATGAAGGAACAATAGATGCAGCCCTTAAAAGTAAAAATGGACACTTAGATCTTTTTCTCAGGTTCCTGCTGGGCATCTCTCTGGAATCCAACCAGAAACTTCTACAGGGTCTACTGACACAGACAGAGAACAGCTCAGATAGCATCAGTAGAACTATTACTTACATTATAGACAAAATTAAATACGGTCATGATATCTCAATTGAGAGATCCATCAATTTGTTCTTATGCCTACTTGAAATGAACGATCGCACCCTGAGCAGAGAAATTCAAGAGTTTTTGAAATCAGATAAATGCTTAAAAAATAAACTATCAGGTCCACACTGCTCAGCAATAGCCTACATGCTTCAGATGTCAGAGGAGGTTCTGGAGGTTCTGGATCTCAAGAAATACAACACAACAGAGGAAGGTAGAAGGAGGCTGGTACCAGCCGCAATGAACTGCAGGCAGGCTCTGTGAGTGTTTATTTCATTTTAACACATTTTTTCGAATAATAAAGTTACATCTGTTTCATATTGTTTATGCAGTTTACACAGTTTACAAAAATATGGCATATCTGAAGGCCACATTGTCCAGTATTTTGTGTTAATTAAAAAACTTACATAAGATACAGAAGAAAGACAAACAATAGGATACACACATAAACACTTAATAACCAACAATTCAACAAAGACCTCCTGACCTAATAAGCTTTTTCAACCACACTTTTTTGTTTTTGTTTAAAAAAAGTAGAAATACAATGAATAAAGCCCCTTTTAATTAAAAAATAAGTTAATAATTTCTAAGAGGAAAATGCAAGACGTAATGAGATCATGAAAAAAAATTCATTCTAGTGTTTAAAACAACTGAACCAAAAAAATGCAAGTGTTTTTGTTTCTGTTTTAGGCTTGCTGGCTGTAATCTCAATACCATGAAATGCTGTGAAAGTTTGTCGTTGGCTTTACAGTCATCAAACTCTTACCTGATTGAACTAGACCTAAGTAATAATGATCTGGGTGATTCAGGAGTAAAACTGCTCTCAGCTGGTCTAATGAGTCCAAACTGTAAACTGGAGATACTGAGGTAAGTATACATTTATGAAGCAAGAAATAATTCTAAGAAATCTCACAGAAAAAGATTAAAAAGTATGCGTTATAGAGCATAGAGGTCAAGGCTGTAATGCAAAAACATAATGAAACACAATGTAGTACAATATAATGTAGTACTATAATTAGTATTATATATGTAACAGGATAGTAGTTTCACAATTCAGCTTTGACAATTATTTGTTCAAAAATGTTTAAACCAATCACTTTATGTGACTTGCATCTAACACATTATTAGAGTCCAAAGTCAAATCTAATTACTTTTTCCTTGCAGGTTATCTGGCTGTTTAGTGACAGAGGAAGGTTGTACTTACCTAGATTCAGCTCTGAGATCAAAATCCTCACAGCTGAGAGTGCTGGATCTAAGTTACAATTACCTAGGAGTCTCAGGAGTCAAGCTTCTCTCTTCTAGACTTAAGGATCCAAATTGCAGATTGGAGTCCCTCGAGTATGTTGACAATAAGCATCTTACTTAAGTGTGTCTATGTGTATGTGTGTGTGTGTCAACTGTATACAAACATGCAATTCCAAAATCCATATAGCTATAACATATCTGCTTGTGATGTTTTCCCTGAGAGATGGGAATGAGACATTGTGTCATTAGCTGTAAGGATACAGATGAAATGCATATTACTGCATGCTAACAATCAATACATGAGTTGGAAGAGAAGCAACATCCAGGTGTTGCTTGATAAAGACAGTTGCCAAGCAAATGTCCTGGATAGAAACACCATTGTTCAAGGGCCCATGCAAAAGCCATACTCCTAGAACAGAGGTATCTTAATCAGAATAGGGCATTCTTTCTATTGAGAAGTATATGACAATGCAATTGCCCCTATAAGTCAACAAGTTTCTTCTCTGTCTTTGTGAGGATTTGTAAGACCTTGTCTATGATCTAGGAAGGTTTATATCTTAGCAGGCTCTGTGAATACAACCGGGCATACAGGGAAGGAAGGGGTTTCCAGGTGCTGGTCTGGAATAAGCTCTTTCCAAACTTACATTGCCTTTTTTTGGCTCTGAGGTGGCAGAAGGGGAGCATACAGTCAGCAAGGTCATCATTCTTCATGTTGGCAAGGCAGTTACAAAGAAACTTGATTTGCATGTTCTAAGTTTGAGTGCATCTTAAGCTAGAGAGCACTGCTTCTGCATAGGCAAGACTACGAACAAAGAATTTCTAAACACCAGCAAGCTTTATTCTGGTCAATTACTACATTTCTTGAGGACGTCAGGAGATTTAACCAGAGACATAACACACAACATTCACATAACTTGCACATAAGTAATACATTATGCACTTTACCTTTATCTCTATATGAATGTGTCATTATCTGCATTTAATTTTTAGTCTTAACCTAACATGGTGGCTAATCTGTTATCTGTTTACCAGTGTGAAAAGTTAAATTGTTCTTTGTTTTTGTGTTTACTATAGTACGGACTATAATAGCAAATCCAGAATCAAACCAGGACTACAAAAATGTATGTTGGTTTTTTTTACTTATACACTTACACACACACGGGCTTGAAATAATTACTGAAATTCCTATATCTGTGTTTGCATGCAGATGCCTGTAATCTCACACTGGACCCAAACACGGCACATCCTCGTCTCCTCCTATCTGAGGGAAACAAAAAAGTGACACATTTGAAAGAGAAACAGCCATATTCTGATCACCCAGACAGATTTATGGAATACGAGCAGGTTTTGTCCAAAGAGGGTCTATTAGGTCGCTGTTACTGGGAGGCTGAATGGAGTGAAGGAAAATGGGCAAATACAGCAATGACATATAGAGGAATAAAAGGGGAAGATAGCAGGTTTGGGCTCAATGACAGATCGTGGAGTCTTTATAGCCGTGACACAATTTACAGTGTTTCACACGATAATGTGAGAATTGACATACCTGCCCCCCCAACCCCCTCCAACAGAATAGGGGTTTATCTAGACTGGTCGGCTGGCATTCTGTCCTTCTACAGTGTTTCTAACCAGACCTCACGCACACACCTATATACATATTACACCACATTTACTGAACCTCTCTATGTAGGATTCAGGCTTTATTCCAATTCTTGTGCTTCTCTGTGTTAAAATAGTCCATGTTATATAAGAAATAGCAGAGATATCACAAGCTATACATCTAAATAACAATTTATACTCCTTTTTAAAAATTGATTTATGCATTTATAATGTTCTATCCAATCATTTTGGTATACAAATTTTGCATTACAATTATTGTAATGCAATAATGGATTGACTAAAACTTGCATAGACAATCAATGGCACAGGTCCAGCCTTAAGAGACCACATTGCAGGATTGCTTTTATTTTTGCAGCATTTTGACTCACTAAATGATGTTTATACCGTTTTTATATAAATTGTATGTAACATTTACAATATAGTAAATTAATTTTACATTATTTATACAGATCACCTTTATACATTTCTGCTTGTAAATGTTTGTAGAAAAACAATTTGAAGTCTTAAGATAGTGTGCTGTGGTACGTTTTCCAGCTTATTACAGTTTATTATTTCAGCTGTTACATATTAAATGTTTTATGTTGTACACATCTTTTTAAGTAGTTTTAAAGAACATGTCAGACAAATGGTACTGTGTCATATTTTTGTCTTTCATATTTATTGCATACTCTTGATTTGTTGAGTTTTTCTTGATGTTTATATACTCAGTGACTGACAACCTTGGCCTGCATTCTATGTGTGAAAGATGCAGGTCATGATGTTTATTATAGCAAAGTGTTTTAGAGAAAAGGGAATTTTGGGACACTGATAGGGACAGACTAAAATTCCTGTCCCTAAAGTAAAATAGGGAGTAAAATAGGGACATTGGGAATTTGCATTGCCTATACAGTATTTACCATTAATATTCAATTTTCTATTTATTGTACTTTGTTCTATTGTTGTTTTATTGCTTACCTAGCATGTTTATACTATCATCTAAACTGCCCTTTCCTTACCATTTGTGTGTTCATATGTAATATACCTGTACTTATGTCAGAATCTGAACCTTGAACCTGAAGCATTTCAGAGCCCATTGACTTTATCTTTTATATCTTCACAAATAAAAAATAAACAACTTATGTAACTTGGGGTCTTTAAACACTTTGTCTGATCTAGGAATTTATGATTCCCTGGCTTAAGAATTGAATGCATTTTGTGTTTAATCCGCAATCAAACTATTTGCATGCAACAGAAAAACAATAGAAAAGTTGTGAAGCTGAAACTTATTTTGTGATATCTATTAATTCATTTCAATTTAAAAAAATTTAAATAATGAAACTTATATATATATAATATAATATATATTATATAATATAAAAATTATATAATAATAATAAACCTATATAATAAAATTCTGAAACTTAAACTACATGACTATACTGTATGTAATGTATTATGACTTTAACACATTACATGACACTCCCCCAAAAAGGTTCATGGCCAGAAAAATAATACCAAGCATATATGTATACAGACAGCTTGTTACAATGCAAGGAAAAAACAAGAAATTTTAATTAGCCAGCAGCTTGACTTTATTTTCACAAATGGTGCCAAGAAATCCTATACAATCTTGTGATTCAATAGGAGAAAATTACAACTGTACATCTGCCGAAACAAGACGCTGACATGCAGAGCAAACAAGAAGCCAACAGTCAGCTTTATCTCCATGATGATGAAGAAAACCCCAAAATAATTCCGTTTCTACCACAACACTTTCATATTGTGGTTTGGCTTGCTAAAAGTCCTGTTTTTATTTTCATAAAGGAACCACCATGTCTTTTCAAATGCCAATCAAGAAATGAAAACAATGGCCTAAAGGGCCTCTGGTCCTGATGGAAAGGATGAGAGGGAATGACTGGTTTAATCCATGGGCCCGATCCACAGAGCAGAGGCCAGTGTTGAAGGGTGCTTATGCTTGGGAAGTTTACTGTGAAGAAAAAAAAATTGAAAACATACTTGGGCAACATTCGTAAAAATAATAAACGCATAAAAATGCTTATATTCTCCTTAATTCAGTCCAGTTTAGCCATCGTTTTAATGACAAAGACATACTATTGCAAACCCAGAAGCTACAGAGTGTATTAACAGGGCTATCAGTAGATGCTATGGGCAAAGTATTGCCTAAATACCAAATACAATAGCCTTGTAAAGATTTAGATTGACAAAATTGCACATTAAAATGAACTGCTTTAAATTTCTTTGTAAACAACAAAACCTAAAAACAGAGGCAGAACAAATTCATAAACTTACACATTTCTCAATTTCCAGACCATCCTTGAAGAAGATCATGTATGGTGTGACGCCATCCTCACGAAAATCAAGCAGACCAATTAAGCCATCTGGGTTCATAGACTCACCAGTGAAAAACTGTAAGTGCGAGATAAGAATCTCTGTTAGCAGGCCACACAGGGTGTTTCTGCAAACTAGAAAACCTCATCTTAATACTTAGAAGGACTTTAAATTTACACATTCAGAGCAGAGGAATACACTCAGCACTAAGTTTGTTTCATTGGTCGTGGCCTCCAAAGGTGTCCTAAGGTTTGTCATCACTGTGCATCCTCAGCAAAACTGTTCATTGCATCTGCAGCATCACGAAAGCATTGGCAGTTATTACAGCCTACCTGATAGTTCTTGATGTTGCCCAGTATTTTCTTGACTTCAGCTGGTGCATTAGCCATGAAAGGGTCTACCCTCTCGGGTGCAACCTCCTGAAGTTTGGCTTTCACTCTGTCAAAGAAGTTCTATGTTCAGAACTACATATAAACCATGAACCTTTAGTCTTAGAAAACAAACCATGACCTTCTGTTGTTCCTAGTTCAATCTTACATGCCACAATCAGTGCAAGTAGAAAGCGCAGGAACTTTTAGTTTTGCATCTTTACATCTTAAAACCCAGGTGGTCACAATACAAGACTCTGAGCTGTCAATGATGCAAAAATTCAACCACAATATCATGAAACAGGGATGGGGAACCTTATTCCTGGAAGGCCAGTGGAAGACTACAGGTAGGCAAATTTTGTCAGGGTTGGTGATAAACTAGGCAGCAGACTAGAACAATGTTACCCATCCCAATTAGGGTTATTTACAGAACAGGATAACCAAGACAAAACGTACCAGTGATATTCACAACACAGAGTCTGTTGCAATATTCAACACAGCCATCAAGGGCCGGTTTCTATTTACTCAGAAACCATTTATTTCTGGTTGTTTATTCTGCTAAAGTAAATGATAAAGACTTACGCCTTCATGTAGTCCTTAATGTAGGCTGTGTAGGACTTCTTGTCATAGGATGTCTCTTGAAGTTTGTGGTTAAGGACAATATCTACACCACTGACAGTGGAAGTATCACAGCCCTCATCCTGAACTTCCGCTGATGCATTGCCACCAATCAGTGCATCATCTATATCACCCTCTGACCTGGTGATCATCTACACAAACAAACAAACAAACAAACACACACACACAAAAGCATCAACAATTGTAGAGGATAATCACACAGTTAATATTAAAAACGCAGATTAAACAGTTGCTATTATAAATTGCAACCAACCCTCTACAATGCGAATAAACCACTCAGCTATGCGACCTAATTTCACGCTGGATGACTAAGAATTTTTAAGAAAACAATGGCTAGTAAATTGTCTGATTTCACTCTCACAAAAAATTAGTTTAGGCTAACACTGATAGAAGATAGTGGACTTCTGAGAACATGGCTTTAAATTCTGCCCATGTTTTAAAGCACACTTATAATGTGCTTTTAAGAGGCAAGAATACAGAATACATGCCTAATACAGGTTTATTTGCATTTTGTGCAGACAGATGGAAATATAATATTTATATTGTGTATCTATACTAGGATACACAATAGTAAATTAATTTAATATAGAAAACACTTCGGTTTTATTCACCTCCCACAGCTTGGAAAAAAACATGGATATTACGTAATTAACACTAATCAAAGGTTTATGATCACTTTTTCAAACTTTAGAAAATTACTAAACCCTTCAAAACCATTGAATAAACTTTTGAAACTGTGGGAACTGTCACTAACAGAATAAAGTGTCATCCTTTGCATAGAATTTGAATGAAATTTGTAATTGCAAATCTGTAATTTGTGAATTTGCTGGCTAAGGTCTATACCTGGGAAAACTTCTCTTTATTTGGTCCAAGTAACCACTTTCAAAAATTATTTTAATACAATTTTGTTCTAATGAAACAAGTTGGCACAACTATATTTTTGTCCCCAAGCATTGAAACAAGATCATAAGAAACATTAAGTAAAATGGTGACTTAAAAAGCATTGTGCCTGTAGAGGGTTGGTCATACCCAAATGGGGCCAAGTAACATTTGTAATCTATAACTTAGCTTGAAGTTAATGAAGTTTCAACTTTAAATTAATGTTTATTTGGGAAATTTTGCAAATCATTTTTCAATCATCTACAAAGGCTTATTTTTTAGTAAATTGTCTAGTGTAAATCAACTAGGGCTGGGCAATATGACCAAAAGAATTATCACGATATAATAGTTCATATTGATCAGTATTGATAATTATTGACATTTTTAACTTTATTTTAAATAAAAAAATTACAAGTAGAAAAGTTTACATTTAACCAGTTTTTTTATTTATCCACATTATTAAGGCAAAGTATATTAGTTTTAGCAGTCAAAAACCTGTAAACAAAAGTTTCTTTAAATAGTAAGCGTTAAAGAAACGCAATATGTGCATGTATTAAGTGACGTGGCTCTCACTATATTCGCCCCGCTGTCAGTGGTGATGCAGACTTGGTTGCTTTATTCAGACCCATGAGACCAAGACATCAGTCAGGTTTTGCGCAATAAATTCCCCCGTTTGGTCTTCGGTAAAATATGCAGTTTCCAAGCATTTACTCTTCAGATTCCAATCGCCGTCTATGAAATGCACACTTAAGCTAATATACGGATCACATGTGCGCCTCGTCCACGTGTCTGCGGTTTTTACAAAGCTTACACGCAACATTGTTCTGATGTTGGACGGAGAAACCAAGAACTGGCGAGCTGACATGTGTTTTTTATTGACCATGTCCTCACCGCTCATCATGCACGCGATCTAATGTCACCAACGATGACGCAACCGAACGCGAGAGCGACGCAACCTGGCCGTTTAGATCTGATTGGTCGTTTGCGTGTGATCAGCAGCACGCGCTCATTCTTTAAAACATCTGATGGGCTGTTTATGAAACTAGATCTGCACGCGTGTAATTTAATGACAATATTGAGGCTATACCAAAGATTTTTTATATCGTTACCGACAATTGTATACCGTCGATAAATATTGATACCGTTTAATACATACTACATCCCAAAGACGTACTCCGTATACTGTTAAGTTTCATTGGTCATAACCTCCAAAGGTGTCCTAAGATTGTCATCATTGTACGTTTATATAGCTGGGGAAACTACATCATTGTGTACAGCATTGTGGATAGCAGGTACCATATTATAGAACGCCTTTTTAGAATGTTAGTAGCTCATAGAGGATGCAAGGAAGTGGTAGTACTTGGAAAAGAATCTTGGAAAAGGAAGTTAATGGACTTTGTCCATACGACCACAAAAGTTGTCTTATAGACTTATCTGGCATGTTAGAAACAAGGAATCCCAATCCCCCCCATTTTGCCATCCCAAAATGCATTGCGGTGCTGACGTCATGTTCCCACTCTATTACAAGGCTGTATTCTTCGGACTTTATTTTATAAAGTTAGGACAAGGCATACCTTCCCCTCGACTTCAATCATCATCCCATTCTCCGACTCCTTGATTTTGTATATGTCGGAGAACATCTCATCCCCTGTAAGCGAAAAAAGTTATTGTCACAGTTAAGAGCCGAGTGATGAACACACTAAACTGGCCCGATGTAGAAACACACCCTGCTTATTGCACCCAGCACTTATTATCTAAAAGTAATTTACAAAAATACATTGTTTTTCTACAAAAGAGTGTACGTGTTTAAACGGGTAAAAGCCACAACATTTACCGATCACCACCGTCCGACCGGCGTTTTAATTGAACTGCTACCGCCTAACGGTATCCCACAATTACACTGAGAACTTGTTTTCACACAAACACATACATGTCCATTAGTTTGGCAACATTACTTAGATCTAAACAACACAAATAAAACACTCTATTGACACTAAAAGTGAAGCAAATGCGTCCACAACTTTACACTGTTATTAGCCGCTATGCTAACAGCTTTTCAAGAAAGTTAGGCCGCAGTGAACTAAGATAGAGTTTTAAAACTCCGCAGCACCCCAGACAAAAAATACTGACGAAAACGTAATATTTCGGTATATTACGTTGTGTTAGGGATTATTCTTACCGGTGATGATGTCCTTATAGATGATCATTTTGTCGGATTGTGTTTGGGGCTTCCAGGAGGAGTACAGCAATGGCTGCAACCTGAATGGCGGACTCAGCTGAAAAGACCAGCGCGCTGCCTATGCTTGCTATATATGGGCTAAAAACATCGATGACAACATGGTTATACATCGAACAAAACTCTAAAAATTATTTTGGACAATTAAGGCCTAATACCAGTTAGTTTATGCTCAAACAGCAGAATTATGATATTATTGTTTTATTATGATATATTGATATCCCATATATGGTGTTTTCCATACTGACAAATACATGTCACTTTCACTTAATGTATTGCTTTAACTTAGCTTTGTACAGAGGCAGTGGAACTTAACTCCAGTCTTCTGACAGCACTGGACGGTTTTGTATTTATTATGTGACAATTATTATGTCTGTGCTTACGACTGCGGATTAGAATCAGTTAAATAAGGGAGGCATAAAAATTGCAGTCGCTAAAGAAATGAAACAGAACAAAGATTTGTGACAATTGAGGCAGAGCAGTGAATAAACATTACTGTTAGATAGAAAAAATACTAAACATAAGAAATATACTAGGGGCCAGGAAGATAGTGAAGAAATTATATTAGCAACACAAGATTTAAATTAAAGAACAAAACAAGTCAGGAAAATTTTTGAGAACAATCTGTAGGCCAGCTTTGAGGTTCATATAATGTAGGAAACAATGTAATTAAAACACAAATACTTTATATGACAACTAAAGGAATGAATTTAATGAGGGAAAAATGAAATCGTAGGCCATGGCATGCACATCTACTATGAATGGAAGGTTTATTAGATCTGACACTTGTGGACCACAGACTCAAAAATCCTAATTAAATAACCAAACACCAAAATGCCTTTTAAAAATATTCAAATATTTAAGCAACTTCAGAAGCAACTACTACTAACTGTTGATTCTGTGGATTTCTGTTTTCTAAAAGTTTTTTATTTTCTACCACTAGATGTCGCTTGATGTTTGTTCAGTCTAATAATTGCTAAGAAAGCGTTACACTAAACTGGGGCTTTTTCAAACACTGATTGCTATGCTTCCCACGATTGGCTGGTCCAACTTCCCCTCTCCCAGTTCCATTCCAATCCAGAGTAACACGCATGCCAGAGTAACCGCGAGGCGCTGGATTTGCCAACACATTTGCTTTAACAAAACGTATAAACAAAGCCATGCATTGCAAGGTGAGTCTCTTTTTGGAAGCATTATTTTAAATTCTGTTTATAAACAAAGATTACGTGAAAAAAATGTTGAGATGTTTAGTTTGCTTTGTAATAAGTTAGTACACAAGTAATAATTAGAATTTTACTAGTGCAATATCCTTCCACTAGTTAAATGAATGTAAATGTAGTTAATTAGACACATTTTGCTTAACAAATGCTTCCATAAGCTTATGTATGCAACTATTAATATAAATCAACTTATATAATAAGACGTATATAAAAGTATATACTTAAACAATAAATCGATTAATTTTCGATTACAAAACAAAGCAACATTCTGCTAAAACTAAAAGCTGACATTTGTAAATGATAGTACGTTTTATAACTATAAAAAGTATAACTATCAATATTCTGCCAATTAAAACTGAAAAATGACAGGGACAGTGGAAGCCAGTTTCTTTAAAAGAAATTCCAGAATGGTCCAACAAACCATTGGTCTTTCATGTGAGGGCAGCAGGGGTGTAAGGCTGCTTGGAAGTATTTGTTATGTGGCCCCTAAGCTGTCTATTAGCACCACACTCTGTGGATTTTCTGACAGCGCTTAGCCACAAGTACATTTAACCATGTATTTTATTATATAAGGGGCAGGTTAAGCTATTTCTGCAAGTTTTTTTTATAATACCCACAATACTTTAGAAGCATCAGAAAGGTCACAAAGCCTGACAGGATACAAATGTTTTGGTTTGTCTTCTCTTCCACAGAACTTAAAAATGTTGAACTTGGGGAATCCCTGAGAACTGATAGAAATAGATATAGATAGATAGATAGATAGATAGATAGATAGATAGATAGATAGATATTAATAGATTTATATCAATTTCTGATTTGGCTTTAACAAAACTTCTAGCACAAATATTGGATGTAATGTCTGATTTAAATCAGAGTTACCAAAAGGGAAACGTCAACTTATTGTGCACCCATTGCAATACCTGTCAACGGAGCATTCAGAGTTGTTCATTGTTGGAAAGTATCTTAAATCTTTTATTTGTCTCTTACAGAATGTATGCTGTCTCTAAACAATGGCTATGAAGTAATGAAAGTAATGCCACATGATCTGTCTCTCTGGCTTTGAAACCTGTAGTTGTGAGTATACTGTGATATCTCTGTCTTTCTGTCTGTATATCCACATACATTGACTTGTACATTGTCCAGATTTGCTATTTTGACATAGAACAAATGGTTCTGCTTTGGTTGTCCATAGCTGCTAACAATGCTATTGTGGAGCCTGTTTGTAATACACAAAAAGTTGTAGCTGGATTCTGTAGAATTCATTGTAAAACACCTTGTCTTTTTACTTAAATGATCTTGCAGTCAGATCTATGATGTGGGGGTCTATGACAGCTCTGTCCCTGCAGGTCTGGGCAACACTGATGTTGTTTTCTGGACGACAAGGTGCCTGTACTTTCTTTCTGAGCTTTATTAGAATATCTGAGCATCTTTTAATGTCTTTTAAATGTACTTTTGTATTTTTTTTGTAACCAGCTAGTACTTAGTAAATATAATTACTTTAATTTATTGAAAAGTTGAAATGTTATTTGCACCAGTCATTTGGTTCAGTCATTGTGATTTCTTTAACTTGTTGTGGTTTGTTTATTGATATTTTCCAGGTAAAGTTGTTGCACCATTACATCTGCAGGCAATGGCTGGGCTACCATTCATGATCGGATGTAATATTACCATGGAGACAGGAGAGGTTCTAAAACAGGTGCTGTGGTTAGACATGACAAATAAGACTATATTACACTATCAGCCTGAAAAGCATGACCATGTCAAGAAAGAGGATGGAGTTGAGCTCACTGCACAAGCCACAGGTCGACATGCTCACACTAGCAGCATCACCATCCGTAAAGCTGGGCCAGCCAATGAGGGCTGCTACCAGTGTCTGTTTGATGTGTATCCGACAGGGCAGCAGAAAGGAAGGACTTGTCTCTCACTAGTGGGTGAGATTAATCACTTTTGAAATTTCTAAAAATAGCTCAATCTCTGTTTAAAAATGCTTTGCGTTTTGATAACTCAATCCTATTTTTTAATTGTATGATATACATTTGGAAAAATTTTTTGTCTACTTTTTGGTCATAGTCTATGTGATTCTTTAAAAACATAGATAGTACAGCGGAACTATAATGCCAAACAGGAAGTGGTCAAGAACCAACTACCTGAACATCCCACCATACTTATAACACTGAAAGTAAACTAACATGGAAACCACAAGAGTCTACAGAAGATAAACACTGACTTGGGGTTTGTAATAGGTTAAATAATGTGTTATGACCCTGAGAGTGTCAAACCTCTCTTCAAACCTCTCAAATTCTAACTTCCACAGACAAACATAACTTGAATAATGGTCCTGATACTTACATGGTCATTTTCTATTTGCATTCCTTTCCAGCAAAGGTGGAGACGATAGGTAATAAAACGGTAGTGAGTGGAAAGCCTGTTACCCTTTCATGCAAGTACATCCTCAATAAGCGAATCCAGCAGGTTCTATGGAAAAAAACAGCTGAGCAAGGGGACACCACCACTGTTGCTTCTTATTCAAAAAATGGAAGGCCCATAATTGAGGCACCTTTTCAGGGCTGGGTAACTCTAAATCCATCCCTTGGTCAAACCCAACTCTCTATTCACCAAGCTCAGACAGAGGACGAAGGATGTTACACCTGTGAGTTCCACACATACCCTGATGGCACTAAAAGTGCAACAGCTTGTCTCTCTGTATATGGTAAGTCCAAACCTCTTTGATTAAAACAGACAAATGTATGTGAAAACAGACAAATGTAGGTCCAAACCTCCTTGATTAAAACAGACAAGTGTATGTGAAAACAGACAAATGTAAGTCCAAACCTCCTTAATTAAAACAGACAAATGTTTGTGCTCATTGGTCAAAGAAAGGATTTTCATGGACAATTCTTGTGTTTGGCAGAAATTATTTCTATGTTAAAGCGAAGATTTTTAAGAAGTAAACAAATAGACAGACAAATTTACAGTACAGTGCCACACATACATTCTACATTCAATGTACTTGATAACAATAATTTTAACTAGTTAGCAGCCCTGAACCTAAGCCTAAATTTAGGCTTGACCCATGTATTTATATTACATTACTCTGGTAAGTACTGTAAAATAAAGTGCAACCAAAAACTGGAAAATGTACATAAATTCCATGTGTACATTCTGTGATTTTTGTGTGGGTTCGGAACATTTCTCATGTGCTTGCAATGTGTGAACTGCTGTACCTTAAACCGTAAAGGTGTTTTAGCAGCATCACACCTATCTCAGACCCCTTTCATTAGTGTTTCAGGTCTTGCAAAGTTTGTAAAATGTTGTATGTGTGGGTGCATTTAAAAGAACATGAAACAGAAAGTAGGAAAGGGGGGGTTGGGGGAGAGCGAACAGAGATAGGGAAGAGAGAAATGGTGCCCACGAAATCTAATCTGCATATCTAATCTGCAAATCTGCAATTTGTAAAACCTGAATTTATTTAAAATGTGGGGACTACCCAGTTCTTCACACAAAAACAGGCTTAATTAGCATACTTACAATATTTTAAGAAAATATTAGTGCAGTATAAAATCAACAGAAGTCAATGAAAATGTTTCCACTGTGATGGAAAAAAACAAATGACTGTGTAAAAACAATTGGGGTCAGAATAGGTTTTGGATTCTGGATTCAGATCAAGTTTTATTTCCGCATAATTTCCGCATTTAACTTAATTTTACTTTTTTGGTAGAAAGCTGACAATAAGTAAAAGCTGATGTTGGGTCTAATGGGCATAGTTTGGAAGGAGGGGCAGTGCTATTACTGTGTCTCTGTTCCTGTTGAACAGAGCTCCACTGTGTCTGCTTTTCTCTGTTGATATTCCTCATCAGTCTGGCTCTTGTCAGCAAAAGCGCTCGCACAGTCTTAGCAGTGAACTGAGCGTAACTCTCAATTCTACTTGACATAGTTTGTATTGTTTCCCTTTTATCTGACTTATGTCACAGAGTCTGCAGCAGACACGACCTATGTCTGACAGCTTCCATTAACATAACAACACAAGTGTCTTCTTTTGACTTACAAAAACACAAAGCAAACTTTGCTTTCACCATTACAGGATCCTTACAAGACATTCAGAAAGGTATTTGTGGTAGTTGCACACTTGTAACTATTGCTTACAGTACCTGGGTAATATATTTAGAAACCAATACTAAATCAACTCATTGCAAAAAACTTAAACAAAAGAAAAAGTTATTTAAATGGCATTTGAACACATGAAATGTAAAATCTTGTTGACAATGTATTTTACAGCATTTATAAACCTTTGTTTGTGTTAACACTGTGTATTAACAAATGCTAATAGGTACAGCTCTGGATTTTGAAATGTATTAGTAAATATACATGTTAACACTAAGATTTATAAATGCTGTACTAGCATTGTTCATTGTTAGTTAACTAATGTTAAAAATGGAAACACATTGTAAAGTGTTACCAAATGCAATATATTTTTCACAGTTGGCAAGCTATACCTTTGACTTATAAAGGCATGAGCATCATGTAGTTTAATTTCTGTCGTTCATTAAAGATGCAATGGACCCACAATTCAGTTTGGTAATGCATAAAAACACCCATTCAAAGTAAATGAGAAGTGTTTATGCATATGCCCTGTGTGAATGCACTGTCTGTAGGGAACGCTGCATGTGCACATTGCCCTATTGTAATGCAAAACAGGGAATACATTCCTATGAGTGTCGGTTCTAATGAAATGTTATATTTAATGTAATATTTAATTCATTGGTGGCTCTCTAATCCATTTTCTCGATTTCTGCATTTGGACAACACATTTTTAAGCATCTACTATTCAAATACATAATAAACTTGTCATTTTTCTAGTCCTACCCAAACCTGAGGCCAGTTACATGATTGTATCACAAGGCACTGTTGAGGCAAACTGCACAGCTGTGTCCCGTCCTGCAGCAGAGATGTCCTGGAATGTGGAGGGTCACAACCAAACACTGGCGCCTTCCGTGACATCATTTTATCAGCTAGGCGACGGCACCACAATGGTGGTCAGTTCTATACAGCTGCGGGATGAATTACTGGACAATGAACTTATAAAGTGTGAAGTTCATCACCAGGGCCTTGGCTTACCCGTCTTTGTCTATCTAAACAAATGTAAGTACATAGTAAAGTAAAAGAATTTTTTTTCATGTTTTTCATATTTTTGCTGTCCTCAGTAGAACTGGATTAGCAAAATGTGACCTGTGCTGTTACAATAAACAAATTTTTAAAAATTAGTTCTTGTTAAAATAATGCATGATTTGTTGGAATCAGACAAACAAAAATTAAGAATGAGCTGCGTCTGTCTGAAGCACCAGTCATCTAGACGAGACCAAAAAAAGTCAAATTTTAATGGCTTATTAAAACAAGAATGATTTAAGAAGGTACACCTCTCAGAACCATATAAATAAAGAAGTAATGATGAACAAATTAAAATGTAAATAAAGATTACAGATGTTTTGGCTTAAACTTGTAATTAACCTATGCTGATTCAGACTCATTTTACCAGCACAGGTCTTAATGCTCTGTAGTTTTGTAGTATGTTGTATTTTTCAAATTTCAGTTTTAACTTTGTCTCCGATTGTGATGATATTATAATCTTGGTTAACGTGCTTTTATTCTTATAGCAAGGAATGGGCATGTCATTCTCATTTCTGCCAGCTGCTGTACCCTGGTGCTGCTTATATGTCTGTGTATCTGCCTGAAGAGGTGCTGAATTCACCTGCTGATATGGTCAGTACCATCACAGACATGTCTTCCATCATAATTGAATGTTTTACATATAATACTTAGTTTATGCCATGAAACAAGATGATGATCAGAGATAATGTCACTTTAAGGAATAATGTCTACATCAGCATGATTGGTTCCATGTGACATATTTAGTGTATAATTTATTGTATAATTAATCGGTCCTTTAACATGTTGCATGACTACAAAATAGTTTTGTAGGCTTGTAAACACAAGTCCTAATGCATCATATACATTAAGTCAGGTTTCACTATTTTCTGTCATCTTTGCAATAACCACCTTTTTTATTGTATATATTCTCTCAATTTGTATATTGTGGTTTAATCACTCAGATTTGGTATAATATAAACAATTGTAAAATTAATAATCATATTGAGTGGGTGCACGGGATATAATAGAAGAGTGATATTCTTAACGGTTTCTTTGTTAAATTAACGGAAATTTAATCTATTAAATAATGTAAATGTTAACAAAGCTACTTTTAAAACTCTTGGCATTTGACAAGGATTGTAGTATTGTCTCTAATTTGTCATTTAATATTACCAGCATTCTGGTGCTTCGTAAAGAAATAAATTTGCAGCATCAAATGAATGCAGCTTCAAAATAGTTTGCAAGATGCACACAAACACTTTCAAAAAGCTGCAGGTGACTGTGGTAGAGGTAAAACTCAAGCTTCCTGTTCAAAATCAAGCTCTTTGGAACCGTCATTCTACAGGTACAAGATTCTTTATTGTTGAAGACCACTTTGAGGGACTGTACCATGTAAACATAGCACAACTGACAACCTGGAGAGCTCATGCAACATCAATAGCACCGGAGACTGAGGTGAAGCCGCAAGGACAAACATCAGCAGAGAAGCGAAGGACAGAGGCAGACCAAGTGGGACCAAGAACGAAGACAGAGCTGGAGGGTAGGGGGAGCCAGACAGAGGCAAAGCTGTAGGCAGGTTGAGGTCTGACGGATCTGGAAGGACAAGGAAGCCTGGTTTAGTGAAAGGGATGATGGAATTCTTTGGTGGAGCCAAAAGAAGAACAGGTTGACAGGCTAAAAAGCAATAGATTAAGGACTGGATGTTAAGCCAAGAGACCCATGCATAAAGGCAAAATCCTACTGTCTGTTGACAGGCATGTGTTAGACAGCTGGTTTAGGCTGAGCAAGGGAGCAGTATGTGAGGGAGGCTAGATTGAAGAAATCCTGTGTGTCTTCCAGCATATGGTCACCATGTACCAGACAGAGTAACTGTACTGTTTGGAGGTCAAGGAATGACAGACAAAATCAAAGACATTAAAGTAATAAAAAAAACAGGCAAAATTAAATTTTTCGTGTAACTAGTACTACCCTAACTACTGTCACAGGTCTAATATGAAGTTCACAAAGGAATTAATGTAAAAAACTCTAATACATAAATCTCACAAAAATGGAAACACACACCCTAACATTAGTGTGAGACAGGACCAAAAGTGGATTATAATGCTATAGTGCTATGGCTTATCATTCATCCTGTTTTTAGCCATATATTTGGTTAACAGCACTAGCAGTTAATTTGGAATTTATTTTCCTCTTATTACTAGTGCATCAAATAAGACTAATAAATGTCTAAAAGTCTCTTGTGTATTAATTAATTATTTTTTAGACTGGGTTAAAGACCCTAATTAAAATAAAGAACACTGAAACCTTTTGCAGAGATGATAAATATAAAACTTTTGTAACACGGAAAGATATCAGAGTGGGCCACAAACGTGGCCCACTCTGGGGCCACGTTTTTTCCAGGGCTTTCTTCCTGGTTTAGTCGTTTTCCTTGAGTATAAGCACATCCAGTTTTTCAGTTTTAATGCTCTGAGAACTCAGGAATTTTCTATTTTTTACTATTTCCAGATGTTAGCATTAAAATGTATGGCAGCACTTAAAAATAGCGCTAGTAATTCCCAAGGTTACATACAGTACTATCGGATGTTTAACTAGCAAAAAAAATACTTCTAGAAACATAGTTTCCACAGAGCCACGTTTATCTACAGAACTACAGAAAGCCTAAGGAGTTACCACTTCCTCTCTTTAGCAAGAAGCCCTTCCAGCTTCATCTTACATTATGAGTGATGACTTTTAAGTTTACACCACCAACAGGAAATCATTGTTTAAGACATTAAATCATCTGAACATGTTTTGGGGGCCTGTGGAAAATGACAAACTTAAAGCTAATAAATTGTTTTTCAGAGTCAAGGAAATATGTTATCTTGGAAGAACACGCTTCATTTGTCTCTTTGTGCAAGACAAGACACAATTAAGCAAAATAATTATTTTGTAAAGCTTTTGTAATATGGAACAACTATGGATGTGACACATGCCAAATGGTGTAATTTTTGTCACAGAAAGTTGCCAAAGTTTAAAGTTTTAATTCCAAGATTTAGTTTAATGTGCCAATGGAATGTCCAATGGAATATATTGTTGAATGTTAGATGTAGATTGCAAACAACATCCAATAATTCTTTCATTCTTTTTTCAGATATACAGATGAAAGAAACTGCTGCTGTTCAGATGTTCGCACTTACCAAACAGCAATGAGTCAATGTCTTCTAATATAACTGATATTCAGTATAAAAACACTACATTTAATTATCTTCAACACTAAATAGGCTACCTTATTTATTATAGACTATATATTTAAGGTCAAAGCATTTTTGTTTTGAAATATACTGCAATGTTTCATTCTTCAATAAGTGAAATCCAAGCAAACCTGTATTTTCACATGTCTGTCATTGTGTATAACCACAGAAAAGACATAATCAATCACCAGACATAAATGTTATTGTCACTTATGTTTTGATATCTGTAATCAAAATAACTGAATTTATCATGGGGAAAACTCTAGGTGAAAACCTTTTTGGTGTTAGGTACCAAGTTATTGTCTTGTTTGTATTATAGTAACACATAACATGCATTGTTTAAAATGTTTAACCAACCCATCATTAAAAAATGTTTTTTATGCCCTATCCCCTTGACATTTTTATGTTGTTTTGTTTGTACTGGCTTCCTTGTAATGTTCAAAATGTCCCTGCTATCAAATGCTCTTAAATTGTTTTTATCATTAAATTGTTTTTAGCATGGTAGGGATTTTTGTGTTAGTAAATATTTCCTTTAGATGCATTTTCCTCATTGTTAAGACTTTTGTAAGAGATTTTTTACACAGCTACATAACAGATAACAATGTGTGCAATGGAACTCTTTTGATGAATGAGGCTTATCCAGTAACATTGTAGTAAACAATGTTGTAGAATCAGAAAAACAAATTATTGTATTTCCCATTAAGGTTTCCCGATTAATGTTTAATTGTATATCTTATTCTGTAACAATCTCCAATAACATACAATTGCATTGTTATAATGATTTATTTAAAAAGAAGAAGAGAATTAACATGAAATAAACTCAGTGAAAACAGCATTAAACTTGCTGTTGAGAACTGAGAGTATATTTTTGTCTTCTGTCAGATTACTGTGAGCAGAACTGAAAAAAACTGAAAAAAATAATGCGGGTATGAGTGTACAGTATGC
The DNA here is from genome assembly GCA_036877545.1 of Yasuhikotakia modesta. NCBI lineage: Eukaryota > Metazoa > Chordata > Actinopteri > Cypriniformes > Botiidae > Yasuhikotakia > Yasuhikotakia modesta. The sequence goes on along the minus strand of JBAJNP010004255.1, from coordinate 9,223 downwards.
AAACATATTTTGTATCATAGTGCTACCAAAGCCATCCAAGTTTAAGATAATTAGGAATATGCACATATAATTAGGAATAAGTTATTCACAGTCATTCACTGATTTCTTTCATTTTATTGATATAAATTACCTTGAATTATTACATCAGTTTATATACATCAGAGAATTATTCACAAATAACAATCAACAATGGCAACACAATTCACCATAATTAATTTAATCCTTTTATGCTTAGAAAATGCATGGACCTCCACACCACAGAAAACAGCTTTTTTAGAATTATAAGTCTTATCGTTCTTTGACCAACTCATGTAAAAGACTTGCTAAAAAAAAGAATTTCCCTTTAAAGGAATACGTCACAGCTGCAATTCTCAGGTAAAGCTAATCAGACACTAGACACGCCAACACAACATATCAGCCATGTAAATCTGTGATTCTATGACAAACAGTGGATGCTATACAATATGAAAAGAAATGAGTATGTTACTCATCAACCTTTAGCACAATAACTGTGTGGGTGGTATTTAAACCCACCATCATATCTGGTAAGTTGCTGTTTCCCCCTTCTCATACAGGAAACACATCTTGCTTTCGTTTTGTACTCAGTGTAGACATCTTACAAATTACAACCTAGACACTAAAGCAATTAAATTCACCCATTAAAAGAAGTGGTATTTTACAATGTTTTCTAAGAACCCATATTACTTTTAAATCAACATTTTAATGCAGGGACAAACAACATTTTAAATAATGTCTCAGGAAATTGTTCCATATATATTATATGTTTATATTTGAACCAATTAATCAACAAATGAACTAGGTTTAATAAACTAGGTTTAATGTAATGTCAAAATGCCAAAAACTGGCAAATTTTCTGTTTCTGTAAATGTGAATGCAAGCTCTGTAGATCACATACTTGCAACCATTAAACAGTATGATCCGATACCAAAACATTAAAATTTTTGTTTCTCATGGAATGCCCTTTATAGTGATTCCTTCTCATGTTTCTGAGAACTTATTTCTTAAGCATCTTAGCAAATTCTTCTTAAATCACTTGAATCGAAGTGCGGCATATTCAGAGAACTCTGTTTCCTGCTGATCTGTTATCGTTTGCCCTCTTGCCATAGCCTGGTGATTCAAAGAAGCATATACAAGAAGATTATCTTCTTCTGTTCTTACAAATTTTTGACAACCATTTGATTCTGTGCTATTGGCTGAGACTCTTCCAGCTGGTGGACGGTCTCTGTGAGATCCTGTTCTGACAGGTGAAGTGTCATAGGTACAGAACTCAGCAGATGAGGAAGAGTGGATGTTGTGATGAGGATGGGATAGAGTGGTCGATTGACTTCTTTGTTTTTCCATGCACTGTAGAAGTGAAAACTGAGCATTTACAAAGTTTCATTTTCAACCAATTTAACCAAAACATCTCCACAGATAAAAATGAAAAAAAAAAAATACCTGATTATTAGTTGACATGCCTTTTCTTGTTGATTTTTTTCCTACAGAAAATTTGCATAGGATCATTAAAGGCAACAAACACCAAAAACCAAACAATTTGATTGTAACAAAACTGAATTTCTTTTGAACCTCCAAAATACTCACCTTGGCATCTGATGATATGAAATGATACAGTTATAACTATGACGACTAGCCCCACTATTCCACTGCAGATGTACACATATGTCAATAGCGGTATCTGATTACTTGCAATATTGTAGGATTCACCTAATATTGTGAACAATAAACAGTTTAGTTTACTTTAGCTAAACTCAATATGCATCTTAACTTCATCATCAATTAATCAGCAGACAAAAAATTTACAGAATGTGTTGCTATTTTCATGCCCTTACTTGTGTTGTTTTGATTGTGTGACTCATTGTGTGCATCCTTATTGTATTCTAAAAATATTGCAAACATATCCAAATTATTTACATCTGACAGTTTAAATGTTTACATCCTACTCTTGAAATGAAATTAAAATAATGTTGCTCACCTGTCACAGTGACATTAATAGCATGACTTATGGAGGTCTGGCCTTCTTTACATCTGTATAAACCTGCATCTTCCATTGAGATGTTAATAAAAGTCAGGATTGAAATCCCATTTTGACCTGTGATGTTCTTCCACTCAGTTTCTGTGTTGTTTGATTGATTTAAGGCCTTACATTCATCTCCATACATTTTGCACCATAAGATCTTTGGGTGCCCCTGACATTTTTTTATAGTTACAGTACAATTTATCTTCAACACTGACATAACAGGAGCACTAAACATTGTGTTTCGTGGCACTTTGATAAATGGCATGCATAAAGGCTCTGAAGCTGAAAAATGAAGAGAAAGAAAAGTGTTATATAGTGTATCACACATATATATGTATAGCTTAAAGTCGCTTTAGTTAAAAGGTGAATACAGCCCTGTCTTGTTTTGCTTGTATTCTTTGTATAACATCTGACCCAATGCACATCAAATATGACAAGAAATTTGACCATAAAGAAAGGTAGAACATTTGTCATGTTTTACAAGCATACTGCATACATAAACACATAGTACAATGCAGAACAATAATCACATGTAGCAACACACCACTAACTACTTTTAGTAGTTTAATACTCACCATTTGTGGCTTCACTGACATAAGGTAGTATCAGTATAACACAAGCAGCCAGATTACAGATGATCTGTAAGACACAGTTGCCCATGATTCACACAGACAGCGTGTTCTTAAAAACTGTAAAACAGTTTGTCATAAGTTTGTGTGTGCGTGTGCGGGGGAAACAGCAAAAGTGAAGTGGAAGCGTGTTGTTAGTTTCCTTATGATGTCTCACCATCTCTGCCTGTCTCTGTTCTTGTATTCCTTAACTTGCACTTCACCTCCTTGGATCATGTGTGACTTCATTTGTAGTGTTTTGTATTTATTTGCTGGCTTTCTGACTCTTTCTGCCCGTATCTCACAGTTGTTTTCTTGTTTTCGTAACCAAATGTGTCAAACTAGCTCTAGTACGTACGTAGTGTTTAGGTTGGTTGAACCTTCTTGCTAATGCTGAAGAGAAAAGGATGAAAAAAAATGTAAAGTCAGTCACACCCCCTTGTGGACAATAACGGAACATCACATCAATCAGTAGGCAAATGTATGGCCTTCTGATTCAGATTTGTTGCCTTCTTGTGCGAAACAAAATAAAACCAGCTTGGTCGTACTGCCCTCTATTGTATGAAAAATGTAACATTTTACAGTCCTGTACCAGAGCCATTCTCCATTCTCCTAATTATTTTCATGTACTCACAAAACTTTTGCAGGTGGTTATGTCTGTTTTCTTTTTTGTTAATTCGAAATTGACCCATCTGACCAAGTTTGACCAAGCTTTACATAGCTTCACTTCATGTTTCCATTTATCTTAGCATTCAATGTGGACAGCAAAGAAAAAATTGCACAGTCATTGCACAGGGAACTTTGGTATTCCTCACTGTGCACATGACAACATCTGCTTTGAATCTCTGATTTTTTTTTACATGCAACATGAAAAAGTTTCATTTGTTTATTAAAATTAAACAATTTAATTTTTTTAATTTTCCAGTAACCCCTGCTAATATCCTGAGTACCAACAGCTAAATTACTTAGATTGTTAATATTTTTGTTTATGTTATTTAGTTATTTAAATACAAAAAAAGAATGGAATTCTTTTTTAAAGAATTCTTTTACTCAAACACAATCAAACTTTCAATCAATTAATATAAAATATTTTAAAATGAATATGAGTTAGTAAATGTTTCTAAAGATATTTGTTTGTGAATCAATCCGCAAAACAGTGGAAGAAAAGTCTTCAGTCCAAAATTACTGAACCTCCCATCCATTTACCTGTCCAACCATCCATCCATCCTAACTTCCCTCACCTGGGAGGGACATGAGACTTCAGACTGTTATATAGTTTAATTATTTTGAACGATGCAACACAGATCCATAATGGTCTATGTAAACTTCATGCAAAGTCACATATTTAGAAAGATGGACATCAGACTATGCTGCCTAGCTAAATGTCCTAAATTGAATACCCTAAACATCCTCTGTGGTGAGACCTGTGAATAGGACAGATATATGTGTGTACTTTACATGTGTAAACCAAAACAAAATACTACAATAATATATATTTTTTCTTATATAAAATGTATGTTAATATTTTGCTCAATGTTTACTCTTGACACTTATTAATTAATATACTATGCTGTGCTGAATTGTCACCCAGCTTTCTTAGTTGCAGACAAAATTAAGTTTCTCCCCATTTGTTCTCCCATTTGTCAGTTTTTGTGTTTCGGGGCTCCACAACGACTGGTGTGAGTTGGACACAATGGAAGTGAGGTTTGAATCCCCAGAGGTTTTCCGCTCACCCAGAACCATTCTCCAGCCTGGCAGGTCTGACAGGCCTCCGTAATTCTGTCTGCAGTACTGCTGAGCATCAGTCCAGGTCTTTCCTGTGTCAACATAGATATGATCTCTAACTGAAGCTGTAGTCAGTTCACAAAAGACAATCAGGAGACTGAATGATGTCTTCATCTCTTTTGAAGAAGGTACAACTTAAGGTAAGGTGCTGTATCAATGCAGGATGCCAGAATGATGCTGTTGATTATATTGTGACAGGTATAACACGCAATGCGTCGTGTAAATTATGTGAAAAATATGCAAATAAGTAGGTAGGGCCTTCATTCAGTTTAACTAGGTTGATAAATTGTGTACACAAAATGCAAACAAAGTTCTGCAGACTGTCTCTTTTGAGACCAACAAAAATTCACAGTCAAGGGTAAACATTTAGATTTAACATCTAAATAGAAGTTATTTCTATAGCACTGTAGAGTACTAACAAACATTATTTTTTGTAATGTGCAATGTGAGGGGAAAGAAATCTCTCATTGTTTTTTGTCCCCGTGGAATGCAAATGTAACAATTTGCAAACATTTACACTTTTCAAGACACAGACCCAACAAGTCTATCATGTATTCAAATATTGAAAAAGGAAAGTTTTCTTTGATGACAGCAAAGTCTTTATCTTTGTAATTATGACAACATGTTAATTTAGGTGAAAACAAGTAATCTAAAATAATAAATTACTGTATCTGAAGTTTGTTTTGAAAAGGAAGAGAAAATAACAGTGAAAACCAAAATACTGGTTCTTGCTGTTTGAAGGTATACCAGGAACAAGTATTCAAATTCGTATGTTGGGTACTTGCAAATAAATTAAAATAACTACTTGACAGTCTTTAAAAATTTTGTTTTGATTCAATGAAGAGGTCGACATTCAATCTGCTTCACGTAAAACCTCACTTAAACATATGTGAAGAAATTACCTCACTTAAACAATCTTTAAGGATTTTAGGGTTAGGGTTAGAATTTTGGCAAGTTTTGTAAGTTTCATAAAAGCAAATTGTGTGTGTGTGTGTGTGTGTGTATTTTTCTTCTCCACCTGTGTATCTGCCTTGTAGTCATAGTTCCTAACATTTTTGGAATTGTCAGAATTATGCAATAATAGCTGAGATGCTCAGACTCTGACTAAGTAAATAAGATGCAGATTTTTTCTCTATCGTGCCACTGTGACTGAAGCCTGAGGCAATGTGTGTTATTTGTTTGTCAGTTCCATACAAAGAATCAAAAGACAAACAGTGTGTGAATCAGTGTGTGATATAGCTGTGTCAGGTGATAAAAATATGTCTACAGCTAGAAGTTATATAGAGAGTGTTGTTAAATAACATTTAGCTGCCACTGTAAAACAAAACTTATAATGTCTGTTTAAACACATTTTAGATAGCTAATTACCTTAGCACACGCTGTAATTTAGTTAGTGAGATGTGACTGCGGGGTTCTCCTGTTTCTCTTCTCTCGTTGTGGCAGCAAAACAAGTCTGGGCAAAATTTTATATATCAAAATTGATATATAATTATGTTAAGACAGTACTTTTAATTTTCATTTAGACAGGCTTATTAAAATGAGTTATCAACTCACTAATACAAGTACATGTAACAAATTGTAATTATGCACTGCTATACTAATGGCAATTATTCACTATACACACAATTAAACCCTTTTTGCTTCTAAAATGTGGGGCTGTCTTAAGACCTCATCCACATAGATGAATTGGACAAGTGGTCTGTGTTTTACTCAGTAATATAATAGGTATACTATAATAGATATATAAACCACTATCTGTGAAGTTGCTATTTCATTTTCACATAATGCAAATGCATCTTGCTCTTGGAATAGTCTTTGACTATTTGTTTGGCTTAATTACAGTCTTGGTAACATCGTTACACTAATATCCCTTTCTGCAGGTCTAAGATGGACTGAGCCATTCACAGAATCAGTCTATGTTGCTGCTGAAGATGTATTTCTGTTGATTTGGATGTGTGCTTTGAATCATGGTCATGCTGATAAGGCATCTTTTGCTTACAAGTAGACAGTTCCAAAAAGTTTTGTGCCAACAACATTTGAACAACAGAAAAAGTTATTTTAATTATTACAGACGTTTATGATTGTTTTTAATATCCCATTTGACAAATATTTTATAGAATTAATATTTAAATGATTTTAATATCCCACCTGAAATCCCTCTATTTACCCATTACTAATTCTGTATTGGCTTCTAAACTGGCATCTAAAAACTTGTCAGACAAAAGTGAAACTGCCAGAAATAAACAATAATAATTATAGTAGTTCTCTCATCAGTGTATGAAAAAAGCTGTATAAACTGTAAAGTGCTCATTATTAACTACAGGATACACCTAAACCCAACTGTAAGTCTACAACACATAAAAACAAACACTCTTACATAATTGAGAGACAATAAATCAGCACATCACAGTTGATTAAACACTATTTGTTGTGGTTAATTTTCATAAATCACATATGTAATTGAATTTAACTGTAATTATAATTACTGAATCACCCAAAATGAACATTTAAATTTTCATCCTAAACTCCTCCCAAATAATGTAAAATTACATCTAGTGTAAACTCAAAACCAAAATATGAAATTAAATGTTATATATGAAATTAAACACCTTCTACCAGTTATTTATATTTATTAAACTCTCCACACTGTAACATCATTAGTCATATTTTACTGATAATCACCATATCATAGTTCCAACACCCAACACTAAATCTGAGAAATAAATCTAACAAATAGAACAAGAGAACATTTTTAAGAGTGTAGACATCACCTTACCTGGCCTGCTGTTCAACAGGGTTAACTCCACAGAAACAGAATAAAGAGCGAGATCATTTATATGACTTTCATCAGTCATATTTAAATTTAATTGATCTTTGAATCACTGATCGTCTTTATAATCTGGATACAACTTCTGGGTTGTGATACGAATAATGATCTGATTTTCAAACATTGATTACAAGAGTTTTACTTTGGTTTAAGAGACTTAACATTGGGGTTTTGGGCACCCCAATTTTCATAGCTCAGATACTCCCCCTCCTCAACCTGGTATTCCTCTTCAGTATGGTCAGGACCCTCATAGAGTTTCCAGGTCCCAGCAATCACCCTACAGGAGTAAACCTCACTTATACCATAGCAGTTCTCCAAAGAGTCACATTCTTTGCTGATTACATGGCTGTTGCCCGACAAATCAAACTGCTCAAAGAGTTGAATTTCACACTTCATGAAAAGAAAGAGCGAAAAAAAGTTGTGTAAGTTTTTTTAAGAAATATGTCTAGTCTGAGACAATCAACAGCAAAGCAATGTCTGTGTATGTTCATGTTGTTAGTGTACATGTGTGTGTTGGTATATAGCTTACAAAACGGATCTTGCAGGAATAGGGGTCTATCGGAAAATTTCTTTTCCTTCCTTTTATTAGAATAGATGTTTGACGTCTGCATTGGTGTTCATCAAACACCTCCCAGGTTCCTCTCTCCACACGGATGGATTGACATTGTTTCAGGTGCTTATGCAACTCTGGAAACTTGTCCTTACATGTATACGATTTGCCCTTGAAGTTCTCATGCTCATAGAAGATGATCTAAATATGAGATGATAAACTTTTATTATATCGTTGGCCCTCATGCTAATACTATGCATATGATATACAGTATTTTTTTGTAGATTTGAGGGGCTTTGCACAAATATACCTAATTACTATTTTTTTAGTGCATGTGAAGGTTCTTCACATTTGTTGGTACTCTAGATCATCTAAATTAAGAATTTAAAACAGACAATGAAAGATCACGTCCTATTTACAAGTCTGTGGTGTTGAATTGGTGTTGAAAGAAACCTTTTTGTTATTTTTGATAGCTATTTGTAGACTGTGCAAAAACAGAGAGGCCTGTGGTATTTATGCAATGTGGGAATTCCGTTCAATTGGGGGGGTGAATAATTAGCGGGTCAGATTTAGCCTGTGAGCCACCAATAGTCTTGGGTTTATTTGATAAATAACAACACATACATTTTCTACCTATGCAGCTACATACCAATATTTAAATGCACTACTGTATTTTATTAAATGCACAAATCATACGCACATAGTCAAAGAGTCCAAAGTCGCAACTGCACCACTCTTTAAAACACTTCACAGCATCCTCTGTTAGTTCATTAGGCTTCTTCTTGTAATACACCCTGAGAAGTTGTTCCTCAAACTTCTCTGGCAGGAGACTGGATACCTGATGATAATGAGACAGGATGCATTGATCATATAACCCACAACATTGATTATAGTATTCACTGATCATAGAAAACATTGATCATAGTATTCACAGTAGTCATATCTGAAGTTGAGCTGTTCTAAGTGTATATATATATATATATATCTGTATTGCATGTTGTATCTCTGCTATGCCACCCTGTTCTCTATACAAAGTTCTTCCCTCTCTTGTAATCTAGATCTTTACCATGCAATCACAATGTAGCTAGTGTGTGTATGTTCAATCATGTCATGTTTGGTGTCAAAATGATGCTCCTCAACAGCCTGGTTCATTGATGTATACCACATTGATGTATGCTGTAGTTAGCACCTACATTCCGAAATGATAAACCTGCAAATTAATAACACAAACTCTCCGAGACCCATTCAGCATGCAAATGAGGTGTCAGGTTGAAACAAAGGAATCGTTCCTCCTCAACCTGCACACCTTGAGACTCACTGCTAAGGACTCTACCAACTCAGAGTCTGCAACTTCTCCGTGTTGCAACTCTTTGGGACAACTTTCCGGCAATTGCATTCAATGACCCTCTGCGATC